>PNEQ01118609.1:0-10128 GCA_003012365.1 Medauroidea extradentata
GGTTGAGAGAATCTCATGTAAATAGTTTTAAATAATTTGTATTGTACTGACTCAATACGATTCGAGTCCGTCATGGTAATGCTATTCCAAATAACAGAGCAGTATTCTAGCTTGGATCTAATCAAAGCATAGTAAAGGCTAATTAAGGAATCCGGAGAAGAAGCATTATAGGTCAGGAATTTTATTAACCCTAGTGTACAATGAGCATTGGAGATTAAATTATCAACATGTGAATGAAAATAAAGTTTGCTATCTAATAATATTCCAAGATCATGTAGATAATAATAATAATAATAATAATAATAATAATAATAATAATAATGTAATAACAAATCCGAAAATACAAATAATAAATTTTTTGGGTTTTGGTGAATTTTAATTTTATTATGTAAATATTCCTTCTCTTTAGTTACGTTCTGACATATTTTAACGTACGATGCACCATTTTCGGCTTAAAGCCGCGTAAAATTGTTGTTATTCCGTATAATGAAATGTTCGTTAATTTTAATCGGAAAGAAGTGAATTTTTAATGCACTGTGAGAAATTTTGTGTACGTTTTTTTTTATTTCGTTCTCCACAGTTGTTGGCATACGATGTGCCGTTTTATCCATACAAAATAGTTGCCAAATCCAATATGCCTGCCAGCAGTAGTAGGATGCCAAAATGGAAGCTTCGATCACCGAAGGAAGTTCCAAACCAAATGACGGCTAGACGGTAATTGTTTACTTTAATAAATATAAATCAGTTCCGATTTTCTTTCCGTTTTAATATTTTTTGGATACTTTCGGAAAATTTTGAAATAGAAATCATAGGCCAAAAATGACGACTGAGTTTAAGGTCACGGCATCTAGCTCCCGAAGCAAACACCAGTTGCTGGGAAGAAGTGGTTTTCGGGAACAAAAAGAAATGGGAAAAATTTGCGAAAGATTTTGATAAATTCTAAAAATTATGAAAATTGTTAACTGTATTCGGTGTGATCGAAATTTTGTTAGAAAAATGAGGCAAAGTTCCAAGTTAAAATGTAATATGGCGACTGGGTTTAAAAAATTACTAGTACCAGTCATCAAGCTATGGACATATGTTTTGGTAACATCTAAGCCCCCCTGCTGTTACGTATTTTATGCTGAAGAGTCATAAATATTGATAGAATTTAAAGCACATGTAATTTATAACTCACTGTTATCCGTTTTAGATGTTTATGTGAATGTCCCTTTATATGTTTCCAAAGCGCAGTATGAAATGTGATAGGTGCAAATATGCCATTAACTTTCCAAAGAGTTTCCTTGACTGCGGCGAAAGTGAAGCAAGTGTAAAATACAAGTTATTGTATAAAAAACAGCTGTTTGGTCTCAGTCCAAGTACTGAGTTTAAAGTGGCGTGACTTGGCTTACTCCTATAACAAATAACAAAAATAATAACACTGGAAGAAACTAAATTTTTTTCTCATTCGAAAATATATTGCATGACCTAACAAGGCTGTACTTAATAATGGTTACGATAGTTGAACATGCTTTTGACACATAGATACATGGAGGTAAGTTTTGATGAGAAAGTCGTAGTCATCGAGAGAAGTGAAGGAATGTGACTCTTCTGACCAGCTACGTAATGAAAACCGGGTAACAACAGGTCTGCACTTTAACTGTGTAGAGTGGCGGCTGAGTAGTCAGACCACTTGCCTTACACAAAAGTCATCCGGTTTCGATTAACGCAAGGGTCGGTCCCCGGATTTTTGCACGTATGGAAAGCGTGCAGGTTTTCTTGGGAATCTCCTGTTTCCCCAATCCATTCCGATCTTGAACTTCTCCGTCATAAGGCCTCATCACTGTCATTGTCGGAGTAAGCAGATGCCTATGAGCGGCCAGTAGTCAACATATTCATCCTGGGCACATAACCTCGAGTATCCTCATACGATATGTTTAAAACAGTGTTGAGTGCATGCCGCACTTATGAACATAATTTATTCCGAGTATTGGTGAGGTGCAGCGAGCCGGCTGCGCTGTTGAACAGAAGTTCATGAAACCTTGTGCGAGTTTCCTGCCAGGTGAAACTGCTAGTGGATGTGCTCTGGAGTGGGCTTGAATATTTTAACTTTTTGCACGAAAAAGAAGAAGGGAGGTTGGAATTATTTGCATAAAATGGTATTTTTTGCATGTAGATATCTAGACGTGAAGTGGTAGAGGACGGCAGAAATGTTAGTGGGTCGGTTACCCTATACACCCATAGTTTACCCTACTCAACGAGACGCCGGTGAAAATACGGCAAGAAATATGAAACAGTGTTATCACCAAACATGGCAACGAATAACCAACCCCAGCTGTTCTGATAAGGATAATGGTCTCGACAATATTTTATTTGTTACGTCATGCTGTATTCCATAAAACTAAAACGTAACACCGCATTTCAAATGTTTATATTTTCTTTATCATAATTATCTGTAACAAAGTTTTCTCATCCGTTAGTTTCGTGTTAGAGATGCCTCCGGTTAATAATTGCGTTATTTAGAAAATTGCAATTACCTGAAAGCAGTTAATCTTAGTTGAAACATATTTTTTTGTGCTTGAACTGTTCATTTATAGATAATTTTAGTTTACTTATCCAAACAAGTTTTTAAAGATAATTTTTTTTATCATTTCACGTACAAAAAAAATACATTTAAATGCAGACAATATACTTTTAAATTGCTTGCCTGAGACAGTATCAATTTAAAAATAAACATTTGCTGTTATATAAGCAGTAACACTGAATAAGTATTATTCAAAAATGTATACAGAAATAAAAGAAGTAAAGTTTTTTATATAATATAATATGTAAATGAAATGTAAAGTAGGAACATTGCAACTGAGACGTTATTTGCTAAACGTTCAACATAGTTGAATGTGAATGAACAGAACTGCACTGAGTGCTTAGTTGTCCCACCATGACAGCAGCGGTAGTGTTTAAAGGCGAATTTAGCAGTCAACAAGCACAGTGAGGGAATGTCAGTGAAGATTCAATTTGCCATGTACCGCCTTCGCAATATTCGTGTTGTCTGGTATAAAATAACTGATGTCGTTGTGTTCGTTTGTGTTACTTTCGTTGTCTTTATCCATCATTGTTTCTTTTGTCATGCACCTTGTTTGGGCCTTGTCTGTTTCGACTAACCTTTTTATTTGTTTGTGTTTCTTTATATCCCGAAGTAGTATGAAATAGTATGTTCGGAGACAAGAGGGCTGATGCTGAGGAGCTGAGGAACCTCCCACCGCCATCTTGAATAACGTCACCGCCATCTTATTTCCGGCGGCCATCTTGTTTCTGGTCGCCATTGTGTTTCCAACTGCCATCTTGGATTTTCATTTTCTCCTACTCTCACATTCCACTCGTAATTTTTCTTGCTCTCTCATTCTACCTAACTGTCTGCTGAAGGCAGCCGTCTTGTTTCCGACCGCCATCTTGTTTCCGGCCGCCATCTTGGATTAAATCACTTTAAAAAATTACCCAAAATTAAAAATAATAAAATTCTAAAAATAGTTTTTAAACCATCCACCATCTTTGAATAATTTCCCACTTCCACCACCAATTTTCAATAGTCATTTGTTTCCATAGCCTGGAGCCCGCCATATTTAATTTTCATTTTCTCCCACTCTCTCATTCCACTCGCAATTTTTTCCTGTTCTCTCATTCTATGTAATCATCTGCTGTAGGCAGCCATCTTGATTGCCATTTTGGTACACCTTATCGACCATCTTGGTATGTGAAATCCTCAGTCTTGTTTTTCATTTTCTCCTGCTCTTTCATCCCACTCATACATTCCTCCTGCTATCTCATTCATCAGCTCCTAGCTACAAGCCCCATATCTCATTCCTCCTACTCTCTCATTCCACTCATACTTTCCTCCTTCTCTCTCATTCATCAGTTCCCCAGCTACAACCCTCATCTCCCATTCCTCTTCCTCCCCTCTCTTAACTACACAAACACAGCGGCCTTTTCTTGTTTCCCATTGTACATAACCTTGACAGGAGGTGCCAACTGCAGCAGCCATTTTTGTTTCCTACTTACTCACTTAATTCGGCTCCACCAGTATACATATGTGTTTAAGGACAATGGGTAATGGTACCATATGCAGGACTCTTACCCCTATCACCAATATATTTTTTATGACTGCCTTCAGGCATTAAGATTGACAAGTCTTGACAAGTAAGATACTTCACCATAGTAATGTAATTTTATTTTGTGTAATAACTGCATTATTATTATTTTCAATTAATTATTTAAATTTTTAAATCCTTTTACAGTAACTAATTATAATGTAGTAGTGTACTATGTAAATACTGATTGAGTGTACAAGGCCTGGTACATCTGATGCTCTTTAAGAAAAAGATGTGATAGCATGCTTCAGCATCTTCCTCTAACAAGGCACGGAACACTTCCTGATCACTCGACAAGGCAATATGAACTGGTAGAGGTGTAAACACCTGCCAGTCTCCCTGTACGCATCCTCTCTTCGCACGTCAGACAGGTCTCTATGCGCGCGGAGCATGACTCAACCAGGTCTGCGGCCATGCACGGGACAGCCCCGCTCCTCGCGAGGGGGGAAATGACGAAACAGCACGGCCTACCCCCGACCTGCTCATCGCCGCGAGTTCTAACATGCTTAGAGTATATGTGCGCAGTCATCACAGACAGCTTTCCAGGCACACCAGCAGTAGTTTTATACCATTGCCAGTAAAAGAACGTTTGCTAATAAATAATAACACAAAAATTCAGTTTTAAACAAATACATTTATCTATTCCTTCATACATAATTCACTTAATATATACATAACGTCTGATTGACGAATCCAATTGTCGTGGCTTGCATCGAACCCCAGCCATCGCACTTGAGCCTTATTTCCTTTCTTCTTCAATACCTTCTCGACCAAATACGTGTCTGGATACTTGGTAACTTGAATTTCTTCGCTGTAAAAGTCTCTACTAATAGTCTTGCCTTCCGCATCTTCTAGGTAGTATGTCCTTGGTTCGTAGAGTTGAATCTTGACCATTTTAAATATTTTAATGCACCAGTTTGGTGTGTAGTTTTTTGTAAATGTTCCCTTCACTCGCGATATCCTTATATAGTTTCCAACCTTCGTTTTAGGTTTGTGCAGCTCCAGTTTTTTCTCATTTTTATAAACAGTGTGCAGTAAAGAGTTGTCTTTGACATCCGCAGGCTTCATGTTCGTGGTCCTATGTACTTTATGATTATATTTTGACACAAGCTTGGGCAGTATATCCCACCACTTGTAGCTTTCTTGTGCTGAAAATTTTTTACACATTTAATTCTTCAAAGTACGATTAAACCGTTCCACAATACTAGCCTTAAGATCACTAGGTAGAGTAATGGTTTATTTGGTGTTTTGACATCAGTGCTCGAAATTATGAGTTGTAGAATTCTTTAAAAAAGCATAGAGTTATCCAGTGCCTCTAGGAATCGGTTGATTATGTGTGTGAGGACACAGTGTCTATTATTTTCCAACTGGGTGACAAAGTGATTTAGAAAATGAGTCGTCACAAGCAAATATGTCAATTATAGTGATAAAATTGATATGCTAATTTTTATTTATACTTTCAAGATAGGGGTCCGTCATAAGATACTCACGTGGGTCTCTGCAAAACATTCTACATTCAGTCATTTTAAGCCTTGATGCCAAAACCAAAAACAACCGCTACTCTACCCACAGTGGCATGAAGACCAGTATTGTGGAACAATTTAATTGTACTTTGTAGATTGAAAAGTGGGTCAAAAATATTCAGCACAGGGAAGTTACAAGTGGGAGGATATATTACTCAAGCTTGCGTGAAAATGAAATCACAAAGTACATTGGGGCACGAACATTAAGCCTGTGGATGACAAGGGCAGCACTTCACTACAAACAGTTTGTAAAAATGAGAAGAAACTGGGCCTGCACAAACCTAAAGTAACAGTTAAATACTATGTCTGGATGCTGTGAATAAAGGAAAAAATTACTAAAGACTAGCCCTTAAAACTTGAGGACTGAAATATTTAAAGTTGTCAAGTTTCGTCACTATGGCTTACTACGTTGATGGCATGGAAGGCAAAGATATTCAAGGAGGTTTCTGCAGTGAAGAAATTCAAGTTACCAAGTATCCAAACATGTATTTAGTCGAGGAGGGTTTGAAGAATAAAGGAAATAAAGTATTAGTGTGTTGGCTTGGGTTCGACGTAAGACATTACAGTTGTAAGTTAACTTGACTTTAGATTGTGTTTTTTTGTTCTTTTCATATTCATATTTTTAAAACAGCAGTAGTTTTTTATTTTGAGAATAATTTCACATATCTTAGAATTTTTTTTTTTTTCAAATTAAATTTTAATAATTTTTTACACATATCTACTACCTAGCATACTGATTTAACATTTGTGTATTTAGTTAATCATGGGTTCATATTTTTATAATGGCGGCCACGTTTATATTCGTAGCATATGACATATTAGAGGTAATATTTTTCGGAATGTTATTGATCTTGGTACGCATATTCTACTAAGTTGGTTTGACTGAAAGTTTTGGTGCTTCTTTCATCCTTTAGTCACATTTTGAAAACTGTGGCCATATTTAACTTTAGGATGTAGAAATGACATCTTGGAGAATTTTTTTTTAGTTTTATCAAATTGTGTAAGTGTATATTACTTAGTAATAAGTTTTTTTTTTGTATTTTGTAAATCACATGACTATATTAATATTATTTATTATTCCTAAATGTACGTAAACGAATACCTTTCAGTGTTAATTTGCACCCACTTTGAAGGAAGTAGGTTTATTAGTTACGTTGGTAACTTCGAGTTTATTGGTGGTCTATACTTCAACATGATTACTGAAAAAGAATCTTAAACTATTTTATTCAGAACTTAATAATCTCACATGCATTATATTTGCCTTTCAACACTCAGGGACAAGAAATCGTTGAAACGACACAGCAATATTAAGGCTGGTATACGCATTTTACTCCTACTGGAATATTTAATATCTCATAATCTATACATACCTTAATGACGGCGCTGGGTGAAGCTGTATTTACGTCCAGGCTGGTAATTATTCAAATTCACTTGGAAAGTTTGCCCACAGTGTCGATGCTCATCACCAAGCAAAGTTTGCGGTCCAGGATCAAAACTTGTTTACCTGGGTGATTATACGGCTTAATGACTTCGACAAATTTGTTTTAGCATCATCAGGCTGAGGGTCTGGTGAGTGTTGTTTGTTTTCGTTGCTTGAAATGCACAGCGTGGGTTGTGGAGGGGAGGCGGCGGGGTAAGAAAGTGGAAGATGACTGCAGTTCAGAAGCCCTGCGGAAGTGATAGTTGTGGGAGAGAGAGAGAGAGAGAGAGAGAGAGAGAGAAAACCAGCGTCATATTGACGTCCCCAGAGGTTGAATGACGTCAGGTCATCTGGTGGGTAGGATGACAAACTGACGACGGGAGTAGAACAACGCTAAGATATCATTAAAATGGCAGCCAAGCGACTATCTTTCAGGAAAAAGTGGTGGTCAGCTCGGTGCGGAAAAAATCAGTTACAAGCACGATGTGCTCATTCCAGCACAGTAAAAGTTACTACTGTCTCTGAAATAAAATATAATTTAAGGTCTAGCTTAGAATCACCTTCTAGAGTTAACATGTACGAAATACGGAATAAATATATTTGCCTACAGCGACGTCTTCAGGCTGGACTAAAAAGCAGACAGGAACAAAAGCAGAATAAATTAAGACGGAAGGAAGAAAACTCAGCAATTTCTTGTATAAATAAACACTACAGCCCACGCGCGAATCACGAAATAAACTTCACTTCAATATTACACTTCAACACACGCACATTTTTCCAGGTGTTAGTTATATGTATGCCAATTTTAAGTAACTTTTAGCTTAGAACAAATTAAGGTCATTAGTAACCAAAACAGTTGTGGTGCCTTGTTTGCTGTATTTTGAAATCTCCTAAATTCATATTTCCGTTTATCCGTAACATAACCACAGCGGAAATTTACTGTGATTTGATACACCGGATTGTGAGTCTGTTGCTCAAGGTGATACAATAGCGATAACCTTCCTAAAGGAAACCTATTCTAACCAGAACCACGCTCGAAACAAGTCTTCAGGATCTTTCATAGGGCGGTATCAATGTTGCGTTGTTAAGTCAGTGCGAGTCAGGCCAAGTAAGATTTATTATTCGTCCGAGATAAAGTGAGCGCTGAAGATTTAAACTGTGAAAACAAACAGTTACCAACATAACTGATACGCCTGCTTTCCTCCATGTTGGCGCAATTAAACCTTAAAACTTAAAATCAATTACGTACAACTCGAAAAATATTAAATAATAATTATTACACTTATTCTTGTGCTATCTTGTATCGTGGTGGACCAATACCAATTATTTTGATAATTAAGTTTATAAATATTAAATTCAAATTCTATCTGTCCTGCATTTCTTTATATTTTTGCATTAGGAATAATGTGTTCATGTCATTAAATCTTCAAAATTGGGTGGTGTATAATTCGAAACCTAACATGACCTAAGAACTATAAAATCATGTTAACTTACTTAGCACTAAATGTGTATAGAGTCTGAAGTACTATGAAGTTCTTTTTATTAATGATGATGATATACATGTATGGTGACTGTGCTTGCTGTATTTTATATTAAGTCAGGTATGGTTAGGGTCGAGTTGCACTAGATTGTTTAGTTTGAACAAGTCGATATAGGTCATATCGGAGTCCGGTCAGGTTAGGTCGGATCAGACAAGACCTTGTGTTTCGACAGTAAATGTTATGTAGCATGTTACAGGGTTAGACTGGGAAGTGTGGTCCAAGTCTTTCACTGTGTGCATATGGTAGACTGATAAGGGTAGTGGCGGATTGAACAGAGTAGTGGTGGAATGATGGAGGATACATGGAATGATAGTGTAGAGGTGGGATACAGAGTCAAAAATGTCTACGGTATGAACAAAATACATAAAACTAAGCCTCTGTTAGACTTTACTGGTTTGTGGACATACGTCATTGTTCATGTTTTGCTCATAAAACTTGTATTTAATGAAAAAGTAAAAAAAAAAAAAACAGAGATAAAAACACAAAAACAGAGAAAACAGCAATCCCAGAGGAATTCTGTCAGTTTTTAGATATCTGATTTGGTACTGTTGTTCCTCCTCTTCCCTAATTCCTTCTACAGTAGCACATTACTCTATGTTGTTATTTATAAATAGAAACGTAATCACGAATTTAGAATATAGCTATGCTCTGTTAGTTATTATTTTGATAAGTTAAAATACAAATAATTTATAAACACATTCTAATACTATTAGCATAAGAGAAATTTAGTCTGTAAATGTATAACAACCACTGAAATTATAGGTGTAAAAATGTAAATTTTACTAGTGTTTCCAGTTCACTCCGTCTTGCGCTTTAACAATGCTTAAAAGCTGAATTTTCCCATATTGTCCTCTACGATATTTGGTGCAACATGCAGGAAATGTGATACCTGCAAACAATGCAGCTATGACTCGACCCATAGAGGTTAGGAATTCATAGAAGATTTTGGGAATTAAGGGATATAACGAAGCAACGTACATTTATAGTTAACTAGCAGTCCCCCGCGGCTTTGCTCGCGAGTATTATTCGTAACTGATAATATTTACTTTAATTTAAAAACCTCTTTGTACACAAGATTGGTACTTCAGTCATCAAGTGTTAGAATGTCCAAGCGGCTAGATGAACTAATTCTGCAGCAGGATAAGTAGCTATAGCTGTCCACGCGAAAAGCAGTCTTAAGTTTGTCCCTGTCATTAACAGTGACTTCGCCTGGGCCTTATTTATAGCCCTGCCAATTTGACGTTCTGGGGTAACTACAAACACCTAAGGTAAGAGGTTAATCGAATGAGAAACATCTGTTTACCCCGTGCACAACCATTTTTTGACGGTGCCCTCAATTATATATTTTCAAAATATTCACTTTAACTTTATTGACATTACAAAGTTTCAGAGGGTAAAGGTTTCGCGGAAACGTATTTGGTGCCCCAAACCTGAGATTAGTGAGATGATATATCGTCGTTTTACTGCCAAAAGTGACAAAGTCAAAATGTGATAAAATTATAAAATGCTAGGAATATGTA
>PNEQ01118610.1:0-10127 GCA_003012365.1 Medauroidea extradentata
ACAGAGTGAACGGGGATGCCACCTAGCGGCAGGAAAATGTACTACAAGTTTCAGGATAGCCCGCTAGTAATCGCCAAGGTCGGACTTCTACCGCAGTTCACCGTAGCGAAACAATAAAGAAGTGGAGCCAGCCGGACTGTTACAGCAGTCCACCGGTGGGAAGGTCCTGCTCTCGGCCGACTTCTACAGCAGTCCACCGGTGGGAAGGTCCTGCTCTCGGCCGACTTCTACAGCAGTCCACCGTCTGTACGGCCCGGTCATGGCTGACTTTTACAGAAGTCAACCGACCTTAAAGGGTTAACAATACTGAATTTTACTGTTATGATCACATAAATGTGCATGTATGAGTGTTTATATAAAGGCATTTGCTAGCCCATGTGCATGGTTGAATTATTTACAAATATTTATTTGTACAAACGTAATGTTACTTCTGTATATATTTTAACAATTTACTACACTAAAAAAAAAAAAACATATTCTTGGGAGGGGGTGCTCGCCCCTGCCCGCCCCACTCCCCTTAAACCTGCCACTGTATTAGTCATGGGCATGGGTTTTCAGATATTTTAGTTAAAGTGGAAGTTACATAAAAGCAAACTTAAACATACAGTCAGTTAATAGGGTGCAAGCGTTGGTTAAGGCTCCTGAAGTCACAGTTGAAGTTGTGCATAAAGTGAATGTATTTAGTTCACAACTTGGTGCCAAAGAAATTGCGTTAGAATCTCTGTAAAACAAATTTCTTGCTACGGAACCATTACCAGAGTTTAATGAAACTTTGTTTACCTCTAAGCATGAGGCCTTTTTTTTTTTACCAAATTTTCTGACACACTGTGCATGATAACCTCATTTTTAGCTACTCATATTGTACAAATACCTTCTACACATTCTGCTGCTGTTCCATCTGCCAAAAATTAACTTGAAGGTCAGGAGAGTGGGACACTAGCAGCGATGCGCTTGGTTTTGTTAGAGTTGTTCCGCAATACTCTGGATGGTTGGATGCTGCTAGGGTGTAACCCCGCTCCGTGTAATCTAAAAGAAGTATAAAGTAGTAAAATAAACCACTAATGTAGTGATGTGAACGGGAGTCGCAAATGTAACATACACAGGTAACGACCACTGTTGGTTTTTCTGCAAACTTATTTCGGAATTGGTTGAATTCTACTAAATCTTTTTTCCTCCTGTGTGTGTGTGGCCATTAGGGCGTCTGGGTATGGTTTTCACCACCTAATATTCTTCTTTTACTTCTTAAGATGTGGGAACTTTTATGATCGTGTGGACTTCATCAGTGCTAAATTTATTTTCTTCAGTCTGTTCTTTAAATTGCAAGTTCCTGAGTGCCCCAAGCAATTGATTTCGTGTATTGCAAAGACGTGCAGGATTTGTGGAACTTTGTTTGAAACTTTCTAAAATAAATCAAGAATACGCATCAGATATTTTTTTTGTATTTTTTCGTAGTTTGGATTAAAACAGTAGCCTGTCATTTGAATGCCTTCAAATTAACAGTATCTAAACGAACCATTTGAATTTTACAACCTAAATTTATCACAAGAAAATTGGCAAAAGTTGAGTAAGGCTACGAAGTAACGAGAAGAAGAGAACTTAATTTGTTTTTGTGGGCCAAGGAATTGCCCATTTTCCAAGAGTTCATCTTGTGTTTATCGTATGCTTGGCGAGTACGACATGTACGAGTCCGGCCTGCGACAAGCTACATATCATGTTCGTCTGCGTGAACAATGTTATTGTTGCCAAAAAAAGCATCCTTGCCCTTCTTCACTTAGTTAAGCCCAGTGTGCCCAATGCCTCGTTCATCTCTGAAGTATCAGCTGAAAAACTTTCATTGCCCTTACACAAAGCAGGTGAATGGGTCGTGGTGCGGTCAGTTTAAAAGGAAAAATTAATTGTTGAATTGAGTTATCTAAAGACCCTCAGTGTACCTTTCCACACTCACTCTGTTGTTTCCAAGATTACTCGTAATCTACCTCAGGCATCTGTTGACTGCTGTGTTCGTGCTCAGTTAGGATCTCTCTTCCCTTGGTAGAGCCTCACTTCGACAAGCCTGCTGCAACTGATATATTGCTTGGTACAGATGTTTTTGGTCATGTTAGTATGATCGGGCAGTTGGAGTTAGGGCAGCATATGCCAGTAGTATTGGAGTCCAAATTGGAATGGGTACTATTGGAGGGTATCCTGAAACTATGCAAGAGTCTAAGCCGGGTCTAGTCTTGATGTTTGTGGGCATTGAGAACTCATTGGATGTCGTCCTCAAACAATTCTGTGAGACTGAAGAAGGTCTTCTGAAGATGAGTTTTATGAAAAACGTACAAGAAGCTACAGGACGATACAAAAGTTGTCTTCCATTTAAGCTCAAGGCCCAACCTCTGGGAGAGTCATACAAAGGTGCCACACGTAGCTTTTATTCACTGACTGAAGGAATCTATTCACAACCTAGACTGAAGACCATGTAGTCAGAGTTCATGATTGACTATGTTCAAAAGGGCCACATGGAGCCAATTGCCCTTCTTGTAAACTGTGTAAACAGGAAAATAATAGATTACCTACAGAATGTTTTATTCCTCACCATGGTATTTAAAAAATGTTCAGCTCTACTCTTTGATGGTAGTGCAAAGACCTCCAATGGCCTTCAGCTAAATGACAATTTACTTCCAGGCCCTAAACTCCAGAATGACATTAGTAATGTAATCCTAAGATTTAGGCTCTACAGTGTGGTGTTCTCTTATGATCTCAAACAAATGTACAGACAAGTGCTGGTCAATGAGGCTGACCATGCATGCCAACTCATTCTATGGCGTGAAGATCCTTCTCAACTTCTTGCATTCAGTCAGCTGAATACAGTTACCTATGGCCTCTCCCTTTTCCCTTCTTGGAAATTCATACGTTGCATCAGCTGGCATCTGATGAAGTGGCTAAATATCCTCTTGCTGCCAATATCCTTGAGAATCACATTTTTGTTGATGATATTGTAACAGGTGCTCTGTCATTGGATGAAACTCAGGCGTTGAAAAATAAGCTTGCCTAACTCTTGATGCTAATTGGGTTTGAGCTATGAAAATAGTCAAGCAACCAGCCTCAGCTCCCGAGTGATTTGCCTCCAGACCGTTGTGAAAGACCAAAGGTACTCGACTTCTCGTCAAGTCCACTACTGGAACCTATCAAATGATTCTTTTTCATATCATCTACATGTACAGTATGGTGGACCTACCAAGTACTTTGTGCTGTCACAAATTGCACGCATATATGGATGGAGTTATGCAACAACAGACCAACCAACAAAAACCATGTTTCCCAGATATTGACCATTAAAGTTGATTATATATAATATTCAACAATAGTGTGTGCCTATAGATAACAACAAAGTGCAGGTTTGGTGTTCTTGATTTTTTTTGGAGTTAAATCAGTCCTTAGACAATAGTTGGTGCTAAAACCTCGCTTTTACAGACATTGTTAGTTGGTCTGTTGCTGCATAGTTTTGTCCATATGAAGAGCAGAAGTTCCAAAATTTCTAAATGCCGAAAAGTAAATTTTTCAGGAACAGCAAAAACAAACAGCTTAGAAGCTTATAGACATATAACAATGCTCTCTTTGACCTCCTGTTAAATCCTAACAAATGGTGAGAGGCACTTAGAACGTACTGAGGTTGTCGGCATTGGAATATAGAACCATTTCCTGGGAAAAAGTAATTTTCACAAAAAGTGGAACTTAGGAAATTGGAACTTCTGCTCTTCATACGATACTATGGATTGGCTCACTCCAGTGGCTGTTTGGGCAATGGTTGTGGACACAAGGACTGGGTTGGTATGATCCATTTCACCGTTCTCAAACAATGTGGAATCAATTTGTGGATGGTCTAACAGATCTAGAAACAGTTGGTGTACCACGCTTCATATGTGCAAATGTAAACAGCGTGGAAACTACATGGTTTTTCCAATGCATCTGAGAGAACCTTTGCTGCTGTTGTATATCTGAGGAGTATGGATTTTGAAGGGAAGGTGTGTATGTGCATTTGAAAATGACTAAGGCATGGGTAGCCCTTCTGAAAGAATCTCATCTCTTCCTAGGCTACAACTGTGTGGGGCTCATTTACTGGCAAAACATATGTGATACTGCCACAACGTCCTTAGCAAGCATATGCACGTCACTGAAACTTATGCTCGGACATATTCCAGCATTACTTTGGCATGGATAATTATTATAATTGCATCACACTGTGATATTTTAAAACCAGTGACATTGTTTAAAATTGTTAATGTGTTAGTATATGTGGTTCAATAATAAAATAGACACTTTTGAAGTACTAGTTACTTTTTTCTCTAGATAGTTTGTAGTTTTGTGCCACTTTTCAACGTAAACAAAGCTGTGTAAGAACAATCAATGTGTTTACCCTATAAAAAACTTAAAAATCAACTTCCGAAGCCACAATAAATAATATAGTTTTATTATTATTATTATTATTCTTGACACAATGGCCTTCAAAAGTTCTCACTTTATCACTAACTACCTATAGGAAAGGAGTAATCGAACTTCACTATATGTTATCGAACTATGTAGCGTAGGTAAAGAGACTGAGACCAAGGGCCATAAAACAAGTAAAGTTTATATTAATATAAGAAGTTGAACAGCAATGAAACAGTGATACAAAGAACCTTCATCTTGTAGCATTGAAGTAACAAGTTATCTGTTAGTGAGCATCTGTGATTCACTTAAAAAATATAAATTAATGTGTGCCACCGATGTACATTGTTACCTAAGGGTAACAGCAATAGCCAACGATGATAGAGGCATTTCTTCAAATTACAGTACTCAGTTGAGTATCTTTACCTACCCTACATTCATAGGTCAGTATTTACACACAGCTAAAATTCCATTTATGTTTTCTATGGGTGTGCGAATCCGAATAGCAGATTTTTGGGTTTGAATTCTCTTGAATCGATGCAAATAATTTCAAATTCAAATAGTTAGTAAATACTTATTTTAGCATTCCAAAAATAAATAAAATTCTCTTGTGCCACTCAACAAATATATCTCTCTCTCTCTCTCAGCAGTGCGCCCAGACTTTGCTTGTGTGTTTTACTCATATCAGATATTATTTGCTTTAATTAAAAACCTAGCTGTACACCAGATAGGTAGTTCAGTCATCTAGTGTAAGAATTACAAACCTCCTAGTCGAGTTAACTCTGTAGCAGGATAAGTAGCTATAGCTGCCCACGCGAAAAGCAGTCGTAAGTTTGTCCCTGCTACTAACAGTGACATCGCTTGGCCCTTATTTATAGTCACAGCAAAGTTGACGTTGTGGGGTACTTACTGACTTCTAAATGTAAGAGCGTAAGTGAATGAAACACGCAGTTTACGTAGTATGAAAACTGATTTCCTCCTAAAACACACCATTGGTGAAGGTGCGTATGTGGGATGACACTGTCGAGGAACTTAGGAGATAGCAGACTCCCTAATTCATTTTACCACTTTTAAAAAACTTCATCCAAATTGCACTAATTTAATTTGTCTTGTAGTTTTTGTGTGTCGGACCCCGAAAAAAGTTGCACTACATAACGTCAAAATTATTCATAATTTCCTAGGACCATAGATGTACAACAACACATCTCGATAAAACTGTAGAACTAAACTCCTGCATAGTTAATTTTTAGCTGGTCGTACTTGCTTTTCAGATTGTCTGCCTTGAAAGTTTACAAAGTAAGTTTTCTTCTTAATCACTAAGTAATCTTATAAAATAAAATACTTGCATTACTCTTTTTAGATACTTACGTAAGAATCATTCTAACACGAACACCACCTCAATATCTACCGGTTAGATGAGTCTCATCGGCTGATAGAAAACAATTTTTATGCCTTTTCGCCCCTTTTGGTGTTGAATTTCGAAAAAATCTTAATTTCACACTTTAAATATTTGTTCAAGTATCCAAGTTAAGTGAAAATCATGATGATAGCTCGTACAGTCGAAGCAAAATCAATCATTCATTAAAAATCACATATAACCCCTGTACAGTATTAAGAGTTTGAATTTTGAAAAATCTTGAAACTTTTTGCGGCCACTTACCTAATCATCATTTGAAGCAAAATTAACTGAATGTCTCGATGGGTTTGATATGTATCGAAGATTTATCTAAAACATACATATTCCAGATCTTTTCACCTCTTAAGAGACCAAATTTCAAAAAACCCTTAAATCACAATTTACTACTTTACCTGTGTCTCTTGGACGTGAAAAACACAACACTAGCGTGCTGTGTAAAAAATCATGATGATAGGCTGTCTAGTTCAAGCTCTCTCAACGTTTCTTCTGAAATACATTTCGTTCCTTTCCAGCCCCTAGAGGTCAAATTTCGAAAAATCCGTTCTTTGTGCTTGCCTACGACCTGCGGAGAAACCACTCAAAAATTTCCAGTTATTGCTACCATGGCACAATTTACAAAATACCACAAATATAAATATTAGGCATCAAAAATAAAGCATCTGGTTACCAACAGTGGAAGTATAACAATCAGTTACCACAGGTTAAATTAGGAGAGTATTGTCGAGAGGCTAGATAAACATTTATTCTCGCAGATTGGATAAGGCGTTAACATAACTTCCTTACCATTCATACATACAGGGTTAGACCTGCTTAGGTGTTTATACGGTTCATTCATTGATGGACTCAAACGTAACTTACCTGTGGATGTTTTCAAAATTAAAATGAACATGCAAACAGTACAGGTTAATCATGTAATTGAAAGAAATAATATACTGAATTGTAGTCTCTTTTAGAATTCATTTTCTCAGCTCGTTGATGATAGGAACTTAGCTGTAATCAATACTTACGGATCACATAATAACACAATAAGAAGAGTACTTTTCAAAATCTTTGATAACTATTTTGATAATGTGGCCTAAAAGTTACAGAGACAACAGACAGCATTTTATGGATAGGCCTAGCAAAAAAAATTAATTGCAACCATATAAGCATTTTGATAGATAAATAAACCACGTTAAGTTTTAATTTTAAAAAGTACATGTAATGACTAGAGATGATAAAATTTCGTGAATTCAGTGACCTGCATGTTAGAATCAAATATCCTATGCATACTCAAGTCCAGACTATTTGTCCACTAGCTGCTACTCAGTGGAACAGCAGACAATGAACAAATAGACAGGGCTTAAGTATGCAGAGGATATTTTATTCTAACATGCAGGTCACTGAATTCACAAAATTTCACCATCTATAGTAATGACGAATGATTAATTAAATTTGTCAATGTTTTCGTTCAGCATGAATTGCTTGGAATTTATTGATTTGTGGACATACATCATTGTTCATGTTTTGCTGATCAAACTTGTGTTGAATGACAAAGTAACAGAAAAAAAACAGACAAAAGCAACTCTAGAGGAATTCTGTCAGGTTTTTTTATTTATTTATTATTGGACAACAAAGAATTCTAAAGGTAGAAACCTGTTGAATCTCAACACAACACCCAGACACAAATAGAACCGGCTTCCCAAAATGAACAAAGATGGAAATGGACAAAAACGGTGGACAACAAACAAAAGAGAAGAAGACAACACAACACAAGTTAAAAATTACGAAAAAAAATGCAACGTTTTGGGAATTGTGATCTATTCCCATCTTCAGGAAGACACACATCTGGTCGCAACAAGGTGAGAATTAAGTTCGCAGGAAAAAAAGGGGGTTTGTATTTACAGTAGAGCCCTGATTTAACGAACTCAGAATAACGAAAACAGCTATTTAATAGATTTTTTGGAACCATCAAAGAATAACAAAAAAATTTATGACTTTGATTAAATGGAATATAAATTGTAACGTAAGTCTATTAAAAATACTACCACTGGCCGCAGTATACACTTATTTCTCCGTAGATAAGCTTAAACCATCCATCGAGAAAAAAAAAAATTTTTTAATTCAATGAGAACTTAGGCCATAAGAGTAACTTTGAGATAAGCATGCACACCCGAGCGAGCGACGCTGTGTTGCATAACGAGCGAGTGCCTAGATCCTTACAATAGCGGCTGGCGAGTGAATGAGCATCTAGGCACCCAGTCACCACGGCTCGGCGGTGTTAGTCATCACTTCTCAGGTATTGATGATGTACGCTCGCCGAGAATCCCACTAGAAGTTTTTCCGTTGAATTTTTCTTTCACGGCTGTGGCTTACCTGTTGACGGTACATGATTTTTGTTATTGTTTCGAGGTAACAGACTTTTTATAAATTACCTTAAGGTGCATTTTTTCATTGCTTTTAATTTGTGTTCTCTCGTCTTTTGTTTGTTGTCCACTGTTCACTGGTTTTTTGTCTACTCCCATCTTTGTTCATTTTGAGAAACTGGTTCTACATGTGTTGTAAAGTAACTGGCCTCACCAGACCATCCTTTTTTGCTTTAAGTAGGAGTATGCTCCTGGGTTCATTTTTTTTAAAAATTGTAACTGACAATAGTAGAACTTAATTTTGTTGTTTTCGGAGATTTGAGACCGCAGAAGGCATGTCAGTGTACAAGATACAGCTGCCAAAGTGTTAAGACCACCTTTCAGCCACATATTGAGGTGTAGGCCTGAGATTTGGGGGCAGCTAGGATGGACCTAGTGGTGGCCCATGGTAAAGAGCCGCTGCCCGGCTCTGCACTCCAAGGAGCCTGGTGTTTGTCCTCCCAATTTTGTGTGCGTTTGTGCTTCGAGTGTTTTGTGTACCTGAAATATCACATCAGTTTTTTTCTCTTCAACATAACATTTAAATAAAGTAATAATCTCTACAAATGGGGTGAACTGTACCTAATAGATCACCAGGAAACAAGAAGAACAAACATGTGTAAAAATATTATAATCTTTGTTTCTTTAAGCGTGGCAGTCGGGTAATTTATAAAAATATCAAATACGTATTAATTTATGTACATTTTTCTAAGGAAGTATTTCAAATGAATAACCTATTAGAAAAACAGAATATTGTGAGGGAGGATCACTATTATATTGAGATGTTTTTTTTTTGTAATTTAATAAGTCAGTTTGAATTATAATAATCAGTCAGTAATTTTAACGGTAAAATAAAATCAACGTAGCGGCATCATGTGGGGTATCAATTTAAAGATAATCAAAAACGCCAACCTTTTTCTCTCTTGTGTTTTTTTTATTAGATTGCGGACAAAGTTTTTATTCGAGTTTTCAGTTTAGCAGCTTTATCAGCCTAGTTTGGATGCCTGGGGGGAGCGACTGGCTGGCGCCAGCCGAGAGCTGAACAAAGGTTTAGGAATGCGGGTGCTGTGCTGATGCATTTCCAAGAAAACGACTGGCCTCTGTCAGTTGTATCACTCCGCCGAGCGCGGAAATTTTGTTTATTTAATATTTAATTCCTGGCGTGAAGTTTAATAAATATAAGCACACTGTGCAAGTTTTCTGGTTGTCAGTTCTCTTTTGTATATTTTATAAGGTATGTTTTGGCCCGAATTAACCATGGTCATTTAAAAGAGTTCCTAGCAGACAGTAGAGGAGGGGTTTCCGCTCGCCATCTTGGTGGCGTCCTTTTCCTCGCCCCAGTTGTTGAGTGTCTCTTGTGCTAAGCAGACGTGTTTTCGGGAGCTGAGAGAGTGATGCGAAATTATGGTGGTCGTTGGACTTGGCGTCCGAGGCGAAGCTGCCTCCGCGTCGGTAATTGAGTAACCGCAATGACTCAAGCTTTTCTTTTTTCTCTTTTTTTATATTTTTTTTGTGGCGTCCCGTGTACTGTAGCAACGACAGACACGATGAAGAGGAGGCGAGTTGCTGTTATTGCATAGTTTACGAGACCGTAACTTCGGTTTGCCGCAGCACCATTATCATTCGTCTCATGTTCCTGTGAGATGGCTTTTCGCGCAACAACGTAAATCTCATACATGTTGGGAACTCTTTAAGGTGCGGGCCTGACAAAACTGTAGCATTTCTGATGCACGATGCTCTGGAGGCATCCAGGTTGTTTTTCTTTGCCGATTTACTGACTGCCACGCGCGCTGTGATGCTATCTACCGTGTGCAAAAAGGCTTAATAAAATCAAGTTTCTGTTCCGTAGCACGCATCTCTTCATTCATTCAGGGTTCGAACCCACTATTTTCCCTGAGAAATTAGAGTGTGTTTCATAC
>PNEQ01118611.1:0-10085 GCA_003012365.1 Medauroidea extradentata
ACAAACATTTGTTTGGAAAATATGCCCAGTATATGCAAACTGACAAAATTAAAGAAAATTGTAGACAGCAAATGCGGGACTTTCGACGAAATTTACCTTTTATTTAATCCATACTATTTCTTTAATAATAACATTTAAAGTGCTCAGCTAGAAACATAATCATAAATATTGTTATATATTAGTTTTGTGCCTATTAAAATATACAATTTCACAAAGTTTTATTAATTACTATAAAATATTTCGTTAATGTTTAAGTGAGTAGTGTTGCCATCTTGCATTTGCGTTGATGGGCTATAGGACCGAAAAGGGAGGCTAACGAAGGCCCGAACATTGCCGAAGTTTCAGCGAGCTGTAACGAAGAACCTCTTAGAATACGAATTTTTCATACTCGAAGATTTTGTTCGTTATATAAGGATTCGAAAAGTAACGAATTCGTTATGGAAACGAATAACCTGGAATAAGCCCCCAGGGGAAAGATGGCTGGCCTCTGGGAATTCATACCATTCCGCATGGCACACTAATTTGTTTAATATAATAGTTGCAAGGTGAAGCAATTTGCCAGTTTTGTGTAATGGCAGGGAACTTTAATTGGTGGTGTCCGGCAACTATGTAATTTTCCTGTGTCCCGTAAGCGCACATAAATTATTGGTAAATTAAAAGAGTTCCCGATGATCTTGGATGTGGGTGGTGACGCGTCCTGGCCCACTGGGGTGGCGTACCCACGCTCTCTGCCATTGTTGTGCCTGATCTGTGCGGGACTACATGTGCAGCTATCGTGCTGTGCCGTGAAAAGGACTTTTGAAGATGGAAGTGCATGCATAGGGTGATGTCTCCGCGAGAGGTTGTAAGACAAAAATGTTGGCTGTAGTGTGTGGGCACTAATTATTGGCAACGCGGCCGAGATTCGTATTTGGTGCACTTAATTCAAATGTTTTGATTCCAGGAGCTGGGAGCCGCCATGTTCTTGACGAACGCCACATAGCCGCGATTATTCATTTGTATGTTCACTAGTGGAGGTTTCTCTCAATTTTGAGGTATAACAACGGCAATCGGGAGCTCTTTTACTGGCAGTATTGCGCCTGATAACTTTAATTTTTGTCTCTCAATTCATTCCTCGACACCACAGTTATGATAACAGTGCTTGTAGTGTTTATCGTTCGACTGCCATGCGAGGAATTTTCTCTGTACGTCACTGCATTTATAAAAATTAATTTGGTAATAAAACTCACAATCATCAACTAGAACAGCTCGCGCCCTCCGCTAAAATGAGATAAGAGAGACACTCTGCTGCTGTTGCTGTTCCCAAAGGCATGCGGAAGAGAGAAATGACTGTACCACTACAGTACATATAATAGACTACTTATTTTGCACCAACAGTTCAGTTGTTAATTTCAACATTTATTTACATAAATGGCAACAGCTTCCCCTACCTGTTTCTCTCTTGTTACATTTATTCCTTCGAACTTTTCTAACCCACAATGCTTTTCTTTCCCACTTTTTAACCATGTTTCAAATACCACAACTTCTAAGTGTGTGTAGCAAAAATTCAATATTATCTAACTTTATTTTTTAATGCTTATTGCATTCATATACAACATTTTCATGTCTAACAGAACCACATTAGCCTCGTGGTAATCCAGCACACTTGAATGAAGAGTTTCCTTACAATTCACTATCATTTACATCCTTATTTTCTCCTTTCAACTTCCTAGAGCACTTTTGTGACTATTACTGTTGTATCTCTAACTCTTCTAGATCCTTAAGTATTTTCTTGTTCTTTACCCAAATTGGGTAAATTTACAGTCTTTCATCCATATGCAGCTATTGATGATGCACCTGAAATGCTTTTCTATGAATGTACTTTAATTTTTTGATAAGGTGTTCATTTAGATGCTGATGCAGAAGCTGATATACATAAAGTAAATGGTGATGTGGGTCTATAAGCAGAGTATATTTCTTAGTGACTTATTTTTGGGTTAGTTAAACATGTTTCTAATCCAACACAAGTTGTGCTGTTTCTTGAAGCCAGTTTGTGTTTATCTCAGCAATGTAGCTTGTTATAGCATGCATTTCCATTGTTAATTACCTCTATGACCGTGTACATACACATTTAGTGTTTTGTTTTATGTTTCGTTTGCTGTGACTTGAGACTAGGTGAAACAGTCTTTGTCTATGGAAAAGGAAAGAAATATTCAACAAGATGGAATACAGCAATATCTTTATGTTTTATTTTGCTTAACATTTTTTGGTCCTCCGGACCGGATTTACGGAAGATTGGTTTCTATGTATTGTGCCTGTGACACATCTGGATTTCAACATAAGGGTAAAGGCACGATACTAGCAACATTTTGGATGCATGTTACACACATCAGACTACAGTATTCAGAAAAGCACGTTGAAGAAATGAAAATTACAGCAAAGCAGTGATAATCAATACAGTCCACAACACCATTAAAACTTTCAAGCGGTAAACAATTTCATCAACAAAATGGCAGCAGCAACACCTGAACTTCAATATGTTACATTTTCTCTTCTATTAGCTCAAATTGATGAGGCGAGAGAAATTTATGAGTCAACAAATGAAGACACATCAAAAATCGAAGACTTTGGAGGAAGCAATTGTCAAAAGGAACAAAGTGGTAGCTAACTTTTGTGCACTGTGTGCTAATCCACCCAAAGAGAACCTAAACATTGAAGAGTTTAAACAGCAGTTTGCAGCATATGAAATTGTGTTTAGAGAAATGAAGAAAGCTTACAACAAGTTTCATCAACAACGGTCCCAGCCTAAAAATGAGTTTGAAAGTAGTAATGACCCATTTTGCCATGAAGTGGTACCTGCGGCAGTGCTACCAACTATTCCCTTACCAGTATTCAGTGGCGACCGAGCAGAGTGGACAAGTTTTGCAGAACTCTTCAACTCAGTAGTTGGTCATGTTCCCACCATTGGTAAGGTGAACAAAATTCATTATTTATTGAGTTGCTTGAGTGGAGAGCCACGGAATCTAGTGAGTAACATCCCTGTTATTGAGAAAAACTATGAGGTCATGTTGGATGTACTAGAAAAATGGTTCAAGAATGTAAGGCTGACAGCCACCAGGCATGTGCAAAGAATACTCCACCTATCACCTGTAAATGATAAGTGTTGACGTCGTACTTCCTGGCACACCTAGCCCAAACCATAACACACGTCCGCCCGAGCAGCAGCAACACGCCGGAGGCCTGTTCCACCTCGAGCCCCCCCCCCCCTATGGCCAACCCCTCTGTTCGCCTCACAGTGCAGTGTTTTCATAGTAAAAGGTGTGTGTGAGCTGGCCGGTCGTCAAGCTAAGGCATGGGTGAAATATATGCTCTGGAAAGGGAGCAGCCTGTGAGACGGACTACGGGGGGTGTTTATTTTTGTGTGTGACAAACTCGCTGGATGCTAGATGGAACAGCCGGCCGTAGGCCCGGCTCTTCCCGGAGCAACCCGCCCCCTTGCTTGCCGAGCTCTGGGGAAGCTTTCTTTGAGACACAAAAATTACGTAAAGTAAAGCCAAGTACCGTTCCTTCAGGTTCCCTAGTGTTTTGTTTATTTTTTCAGGGCCATACAGCGAGTCCTTATAATTTATTAATGTTTGTTTAGGGTTACGTAATTCTCTCCACCCCCCACGTCACACCCAGGTATATGATAAACACTTTATTTAAGGTTCTAAATTCTTAACATAAATTACAGTTATTTTCTGGCATGCTGTGAATTGTTTGTGTGTTATAGTTTTTAAGAAGAGTACATGAGTTGACCCCAGGCGTCGGTGTGGCCGGCGCGTGGGCTCAACCGCCATGTTGGCTCGGCTAGTCTTTACGACGCGCTGACCGGGGTAAGTCGCAGATCCGTTTTTGCTAACTGAGTTTTCGAGTCACCGTTTGGTAGTTTTTCCACCCGTAACCTATTCTCTAATTATTGTTAACTTTACGCACTATCCCGGTCATTCGTCCTCCACACTGCGTCCCGCGCGTGGAGGATTGTAATTTTAACACTTACGGTACCGGCCGACTCCGGGTGGTTAAGCGCTAGCCCCCCACGAGGGCTAGCTTCAAGTTGTGTTTCGCCGGGCGGTCTCGCGGGCCTCTGGGGCCTCTCGCGAATTGCGCCGTGAGTTTGCTTCCGCGTAGAGTCGCCCAGCTCGCGCGGCCGAGAACGTACGACAATATTTTTGTAGATCACAAGAAAATTACAGTTTTTTTTTTTAATATAAAAATGGCCTCTGCTGTATGTTTGTATCTTTAGATTGCTTGGAATACACATACACGTTCATTAGACACTTTCTTGGAAAATAGAGTAACTGAGGTATTATAAACCACAAAATTTAGTTAACATATAAAAATACATTATTTTTTACAATGCACTAAAGTAGTCACATTTTAGAAAAAAAATGTGTCTTGTCAATTTATACTTTTTTGTGATGATAAACACAAAAACTGAGATATTATTTACCAAAAAATAGCATTACTACATGAAAATACAAATTTATTTTTTCTAATAAATGTATAGTCCCATTTCACAAAAAATAGACCATTGAACTACATACTGTATGTATTTTGGAATAATCAAATATTTTTTGAAATGTTCTCATAAAAAACAAAATATCTAAAAGGTTGTAAACCACAAATACGCTAAACATTAGAACATTTTACTTTGATATAAAACCACAAAAATATAGTCACATTATGAAAAAATTGGTACTTGCCAAAATATATTGTTCTGAAGTCACAAACACTTTTCTGTGATGATAAACACAAAAACTGAGATATTATTTACAATAAAATATTCTAGTTACATAAAAAAAACATTTTTATGTTTGCTAATAAATGTATAGTCCCATTTCACAGAAAATAGACCATTGAACTACATGTGTTTTTCGGAAAGCACAAATACTTTTGTAAAATATTCTCATGGAAAAAAAAAAAAAATCAAATTTCTGTAAACCATAAATACGCTAAATATTTATGAAATTATACTTATCTACAATACACAAAAGTATACTAATGTTTTACAACAATTTTATATTTACACTACGTATGTGCCTTTGCAAAAACCCTTTCATAATTAGTACAAACAATGAAATATAATGAAAACAGAAAATTATGTGTATTGTTACAATATCATAAAAGAAGTTGCATGAATGAAATATTTACAGAACATTTTCTGCCTACAGCCAAATTCGATAAACATTCTTTGAGGAAATCTGACAAAAATCTAGTTACCCACCCAAAACCTAAAATAATCAAATTATTATAAAACAAACTGATTTATATAATTTTGACAAATTTTAAACAGTTTAGGACATAGAAATACTTATATAAACAGAATCACAGGAAAACTTAAGAATGAGAAATCCAAAATCACAAAAAAAAAAAAAAAAAAAAAAAATACTATGTACACAAACCATTAGAGGAAATATAATTTTCGCTGGTTACCTATTATTGGGCAGTCAGTCAGTCGTGACTATTTTTATAATCTCTGACAAAAAGGCACACTAAAGTACCTTTCCAAAAATATTTAGTTTTCAATATCAAAAATATACCAATTTCCACACTAGTAAATCACATGTTTTTTTCTTCTGCGTACTGTGTTATGAAGCAGGTTTGCAAACTAGTTTATATAGATGTAAAATGTAAAAATTGTTTTAGCTGCATCAAACACTAAAACCGTTTGCCTTTGCTCTGATATAATATAACTACACATAGTTGGCTTTCGTATGGTATATCTTGAAACAGTCGGGCACACAAAGTACAACACTACAGTCAGGACACCACCAAGAAGTTTCTTTCCATGCTAGTTTCCCTGTCTGGTGCTTGCTCCTATCAGTACAAACTTTACATACCCTCGTTGGGTTTGACCTTTTTTCAGTTGCAGGTATCTTTCCTGTGAAGTGTCTTCCACTGAGTCTATCTGTGCTAGGACCTGGCAGAGAGCAGATTTGTTGTTCCTTATTGCCTTCTTCGATGAAGGCGTTTCCCAGCTGTATCAGAAACTGAACCAGTCTGCATTGTTTCCGTTCTTCAGGATTTCTGGTCTCACGATACAACACGAAGGCATTTGTTGCATTCATGACGAATAGGTAGAAAAATTATTTTTTCCACCATTTGAGCTTCTTTTGTTTGAATGAGTAATATGCAATCATTTGGTCCGAACGGTCAACTCCAGTTTTGTGAATGTTGTAATCAAGGACAACATCTGGTTTCGTTTTTGTAACTGGCCCTTGCCGAGAACATACGACATCATTTGTAGAGGATGTACGGCATGTTGAAAGCATCAATACATCTCTTGTATCCTTCCATTTCAAGCAGAGCAAGTGTTTCCTCCTGGTTGAAACTACTTCACCTTTTCTTATCTTTTTCCTTACAATGGTGCTTTGAGGAAGACCTTTTCTGTCTGTCATACAGATGCCCACTGCCTTTGTCTTGCGCTCCCACAAGTAGTCAAACACAGCTGGTGATGAGTAGTAGCGGTCCATGTATACAGTAAAGCCCTTATCAAAATAGTTATGAAGCAGTCCCTTGAGTAATGCCATTACACCTGGCTCTTCTGCTCCCTTCCCCGAGTACACCTCTATTCTCAGTACATATCCAGAATAAGCATCACATACTACAAACAATTTGATTCCATATTTATCTGGTTTATTTTCCATGTAGACACGAAAACTTATCCGTCCTCGAAAGCCGCACATACCTTCATCCACAGTCAGATTAGTAAAAGGAGCAAAAGAAGATGAAAATGCAGAATTTAGATGGTCAAAGAAGGGACGTATTTTAAAAAGAGTGTCATGGTTAGGTTGGTTGTGTGGGATATACTTTTCGTTGCTGTTTATGTGCAGGTTTGACAATAGTGCTTTGAAACGACCCCTACCCATTATGGATGCAGGAAAAGGAGTATGGAGAATGGAAGTTTTAGACCAGTAATAACTCAGTTTTGGTTTTTTTACTATGCACATGTGTACGATAATGGCAAAAAACAGATATCATGCAATTTAGCTGTTTGCCACTTGCCCCAAACGCTATTTGGCTTAGTTCAGTTTGTTTTGCCTTCTCAATTTGGTGATGATGGAGCCAGCATAATGATTTGTTTAAGTTTTTATCAGTTTTATAATGTCAGGTGGCATGAAAACATAAAAGCAATCAAAGGGTGTTGATGTTTCATCTAACTGTGCTGTTACCCCTGTTGTTTCTTGAAAAAACAGGCATATCAGGCACAGTATCTTCAGTATTCCAACCAAAGTCACTGCTGTCTGCTGCCTGGCTTACTCCTTTTAGGTGTGGAGGTTGATGGCATCTGTAAAGCTGGCTCATATTTCTCTTCTAAAAGTAAATAAAAATGTATGTATACGTTTCGTAGTTTATTCAGTACAGCACCTCTAAACCGAAAGTTCAGCGAATGGAAAGACCAGTATCCTCAAACATTTCACATAATAAATTTCAAATGACACAAGTTTCACTTATACTTTCCCATGCACACCAAAGACATTTTATTACTTGTAACAGACTGTAAATATCCAAAATATGTACACACGTTTTGTGTCTGCAGTCGGCAATGTTTCCTAAATGCAATACAATATGTAACATTTATATATTTTTTTTGTTATGTTGGGTAATTGAAAAATAAGCTTTGATTGGCAACTTGGAAAACATTACAATGTATAACACATAAAAATATACTTTGATTGACCATTTTAGATGGAAAACATTATGATTTATAACACACAAATTTCAAAGCCGTTTGTGTTACACCATCCAACTATGTCAAGTTTCTGGAAATTTTTTATCTTGGCAATCTGTTTTTTCTTACTCTTTCGCCAATGAGGCTACACAGTAGAATCATACGTTTCTTAGTCCACTTTACCCTCATGTAACAATACGGTTAGCAAAATAAAACACATTTCATAACTGTATACTACTATAGAGTATGACACTTTTTGCTGCATAATATTAATTTAGAAACATTCTTATCATTTGAACAAAACATCATGAATATTGATAATCGATAACCTTTTGAAAATAGTGTGTGAACTCATATCCAACATCAATATGAAAGTCAATTACATTTTAGCCATACTACAAGGAAAATACAAATTCTGGTGTCTCAAAAAAGTATACATGTTAGTGTAGCTATTGTGTATGAATAGTATACTTGTGACACATGCAGAGTGCGACAAGATGTGAAATATAAGAACGAATAGTCACGACAGTAACTATTATTTCCCAGATGTTGCAGTCAGCTGTAGACCAACATAAACCAAACATAATTTCAAGTCTCAGCTGTATCACTAACACGCATCAAGCACTCAACGTCATTATAAACCTGGTCAGCCGACTACGAATGAGGGGCATTCATCCTGTCTATATGCCGGAGTTATGCTGGATTCACAATAGTACGGCGGAATTGGCATGAACTGAGCGACGTGGCATCATAAATTTGACACTCCTGCGGCACGAATAAATTAGATGTACACTAGACCCCCGATTTTACGAACCCTGGATTTAACGAAGGTAGCGATTCTACGAATACAATCTCAGTAACCCTCAAAAAATAACAAAATTATATGAGAAAAAAAATTGTAAGGAATTATGTTGACAATGAATAAAACATACTGTATCTAATTCACGGCATTAAAACATGAATTGTAGAGTTGCAGTTATTACTTGGTAACTCACAATATTAAAAATAAAACAAAAATTGCGAAAATCCGTTAAAAAATGCGGCAGTGACAGTTTGAAAACCGCGCGGCGCCGGCGCCGCCTGTGCCAAGCCGGCCGGCCTGTCTCCAACTACGACGTATTAGGATCTATATTGAGGTCGTACTATAGACACAAAGGTCCAGCGCATGCGCATATTGCTCATTTAACTATAGTACAGCCTCCTTCTAAGCTGTTTCACGACTTCTTATATCTCTCTCGTCTCGCGCCGAATGAGTTTACTTTTTTACACGAACTCTATAAATAATACCGTGATATTTTTCTTTATTGCGTTAACACCATACGTACTTAAAACAATTAACTTGGCGCATAATTTGCTTAAACAAAACGTTACTGCGTGTCGTAAAACGTGCGTTTCACAAGTGAGCACGATAATAGCGCTACCTATTATGCAAGTGTAGAAACATTTGTCTCCAGGTATGTAGAACTTGGAAAATAAATAGACGTTCGTGTATTACGTAATCCCGGAACTCCTAATTTATTTTTACCGCATATACTGACTGTGAAAGTGATTATTTTCATTCACTTATACATGTAATTCTCGACGATTTTAGGTAAGAACGTCACAAAATGGCGTTTTTGGAACAACGTCGGTATATGCTACGGTGCCGCTATCTATCAGCCATCTTGCGAACGTCCGTACAGTTGCGCTATCTGTCCGCTCTGCACGCTACTAGTATCTACGTTCTCGTACAATTCATCAACAACGTTGAGGGAATGTTTTTACGTTAAGTTATATAAAACTGCGCAATGAATAAATACATCCGCCTATTCCTTCTTACTTTGGTGAATAATTTACAGGGGCATTTTACTAGTAAGGAATGCCTACTTTTTTTTCACTAAACGCTACGCAAATCGGGCTATTCGCTCGTGAGAAGGCACTCGACAGCTCGGTTTTATCTTTTTTTTTTTTATGACAAAGGTCGATCATATCTATTGTTTAGCGGTGTTCTTTTGATCGTAAGACGTCTGCCTATTGATATAAATTTATATTTCAACTATCACTTGCGTTATTTTTCCGTTAAATGCCACGGAATTCGGTCTATTCGCTCGAGAGAAGACACTCGGAATCTCGATTTTCTCAATTTTTCTAGGAAAAGGATTGGTCATATCTATTATTTAGCGGTGTTCTTTTGATCGTAAGACGTCGGACTACTGATATAAATTTATATTTAAACTATCACTTTCTTTATTTTTCCGTTAAATGCTACGGGAGTCGGGCTATTCGCTCGAGAGAAGACACTCGGGAATCTCGATTTTCTCATTTTTTTGGGGACAAGGGTCGGTCATATCTACCGCTCAACAGTGTGACGTCTGGCTACTGATATCAATTTATGTTTACATTATTACGTTAA
>PNEQ01118619.1:0-11836 GCA_003012365.1 Medauroidea extradentata
CTGTGCACTACCTTGCTCGTCTCCGCAGCTGTCCTGAGCTATATCACTTCTGCTGCTGCAGGCGCCATATACTGCCCGAGGAGTTGTGTAGTATCAACAACACAGGTGGAATGCGAGTGGGTCATGGCAAGGCATTGGTTCCGCTTCTGTGCACTACCTTGCTCGTCTCCGCAGCTGTCCTGAGCTATATCACTTCTGCAGCTGCAGGCGACACACAGGGAAATTATCCTCTTAAAAAATTACTCTCGTCTTCTTTTACTTGAGGGCGACGTTCTATATATTCTCATCGCTTAAACTTTATAATGATCTCACCCGTTAAGAGAGAGAACTTTGTCCAATCTCATTAAAACGTTCATGAAGACTCAATTTTCCCAGAAGCTGTCACATCCACTTAAGAAGCTTCGTGATGCATTCTTCAAGAACTTCTCCTGAAGAAAGTCGTTCTACTCTAGTGATACCTACAATATCCACTACGAGATATCACTTCAAAGTTATTATGTCAGTTAAGGTTGTTCGTTTACAGTATTATATTCAGCCTAGAGCTAGATAAAATAATTTGTAACGCAATGACATTTATTGTATGGAACGATACACGTTAGTTGCTGTGGAGTATTATAAATGGAAACACTATTATTATAAATATTCGTCTTGAGTATTCGTAAGACCCGAATGTGTAACAAAATTTTCCTTTAAAATTAATTTGAATAACAACACAAGTTATCTTATAATTACGATAAAATCAGCGATAATTTATTGATGACAGCTTCCAAATCTTTAATTGACTCTAACATGACCAATAATTATCAACGTTTTAAAAGAATCTTTGACATTCATACGGAAGTCATGATACTGTTATATATTATGCGTGTATTGCAAGGAACTATGTGCTACATGGTGAACGATCTCCAAGTGGCTCGTGGGCCGCGAGTAGGAGACCACTGTGTGTGTGTGTATATGTGTTTTTCGCCCGTAAATACATAAATAACACAACAAGGCCTAATAGCATGCGACGCACATGCTAGCCGTAGTAAAGTCGTACGTTAGGACATGTTTGATACTGTGTTACCGTAGCCTACATCAAATTTACGAAGAAAAATGCATACACGCAAGGGACTCAGAGCTGACGGGCGGACAGTGTATACATACATATATATATATATATATATTAAATTGTGTTAACAGTGCCTGTTAGCTGTCAGGCCATAACGGCCAGCTGCCCCATGGGCTTGTGGAAAGATCACGCTTTGCTACGCAGTGGACATCAGCTAACAATCAGCTGGGACCGGCAGACACCTTGGTGGTACATTGAACTGCGCCTCCGACCACCTACCAAAGTAGTAGCATAGACTAGCGAGAGAGCCCAAGGCCAAACATCGCAGGATCTCGCCCACTGTTCTGCCCCGCGACTTTGATAGTCAGCTCAGCCGCCTCTTGGTTTGAGTCGGCGCCTATCTAACCCCTAACAGACTCACCGGTCCTGCTCCCTGGCACTTTAGTAACCAACTCGTCGACCTGTGACAGTTGAGGAGTCCTCTCCAGGTGTGCCCAGCATATGGACAACCACCACTACTACAAGTCCAACCCAGACAGGACTCAAGAGAGATCCTCATCGTGGGGCTAGCTGGTCGCCCGTAGTACTACCTAATTTTCATGACACGTATGGGTTTGCAATCCAGACCGTCAGAGTACTAGAGGAACGCACAGGATGTTCCTTGAACCAGAACTCCCACACTGCGAAGAGGGGCACCCTTACACACTTACGGCCCGGTCGTGCGTCCTTTTTACCTTGACCGTCGTCAGGTTCGTCAATTTCCGGTACACAAGTCTCTTCTCTCCGAGACCCGGACTTTTGGGTCCCAATGGTGTGAGCACTAGGCAGTTCAACGCCCCACCTATTGGTTTTTCCTTGTTGCCATCTATAGGAGAATCCATTAAAGCAGATACCCTTATCCTAGCTCTGAGGAGTCAGATATATATGGCCCGCACGCCAAAGCCTGCATCAGTGCAAAGATCCAGTGGCGCCACGAGGAGGCTGCAGGCTGACTTGAGTGTGACTGGAGGGACACGGAAGCGTAGGCCGAGGAACACATCCTGGTATAGTGCCCACCAATACTCACGAGCCCCAGAGCAACATCAACACCCATGATGGAGTGGTCGAGGACTACTCCCTTCGTATACTAGAGCTTGGCACCGCTCCGACACCTTAAACATGGACACGCTCAAATCACGCTCAGGTAAACCCGAGGCTAGACTACCCTTTAACCACATTCCATCTATAGGCTGTTCTCGGCAAATAGAGCACTTTTTAAGCTCGTCTTTTCAAGAAAGCTGGGGGCACATGTGGCGCAGTAACTAGAGCGCTCGCCACTGTCAAGGAGATCCAGGTTCGATACCCGGCGAGGTCGATCCCAGGACTTCGCCTGTTTGAATCGTGCTTGTAGATGTTGTTGTTCAGCGGGCTTTCTCGGAGATCTCTTGTCTTCCCCGCCCTGGTGCCTCTCTCTTGCAGGGCCACATTCCTCCAGGACAAGCAGATGCCTGCGGACGTCCAGTGGTAAGTCTGCAGCCAGGGTACGGTACTCTAGCTCTGGAGTATCCTAGTAACATTATATATATAAATATATATATATATATAAATTGAGGTAATTTACGTTATTGTGGCCCCACAATTTAACACCATGCTCTCTAGTTTATACATTTAAAGATAATAATTTTTACGCCGTAACGACAGCAGATATCAAAATATGTCTGCCAATTTTGTTTAAAATCGTCTTCTCCACGTTGGCTGATTTTTCCACGGCAGTAAGTAACATGATTTTGGTTAATCATGTAAATAACGAAATTCTGGTTAGTTTACTTTTTAGTCAAGAGTGTAGGATTTCTTGCTTTGAAAACATTAGCTATTACGGCAAAAACCGCTGTAAACCAAACTGCCAGACAGACTTTTGCTATCTTCTCTCTTTTAAGTTTAAAAAAATTATTATCGCGAGAACAGTTGAAACTGAAGGGCATTGCCTACCTCGGAGCGCGGCGGGAGCAAGGATAGGGTTTTACACGTTAAACTAAATTCCGTGTAGCTCTGTCACCCTTTGAGATATTGCTTTCGGATGAAAACCATTTTCTGCATTGATAAGAGGAGAATACTGCTACGTAAACGAAAATGTGAAAATAATTCTATGAATACAGGGTTTCGAGTGTTTAATCGGCATGAAAACACTTATTTGCTCATAGTTTTCAGGGTATTGATATAACTAGCTAAAATATTCCGTAGCAGTGTGGGCCATATCGTACTGAACAAAAAAGTCAGTGGTGGCATATATGTAGGTTTTAAAGTGACTGAGATATTTAGGAATATAATTTAACCTGTAACGCCCTATCCTTGCTGCCGCCGGAGCTCTGAGGTAGGCAGAGTCCTTAACTACCGAGTACGATAGATTTGATATCTCATGTTTATATGTGACACTGCCATGTCTGCGTTAACAAGCTGCCAAGTAGGAACTGAACGAGAGGTAGAAAGTTACGTGTATTCCATATACATTGCTTACACCTGCGATGTATCACAGCATTCTGAGCTTACCTTGTATCATTACTTGTTCGCGTAGTCTGGGACGTCACTGAAATCTCGCCGCGAGGATGACCAACCCTGCAGGGCCAGTAATTATGCCCCATAAAACATCCCCAGCCTCACTTCGTGCTTAAATACTGACAGCTGTAGCTGCTATACACGTCAATGTCAGGGTATTTTTTTTTACTGTAGCGTGGATTGTACGGTCGATCACATCTGCTTTATATGGGGCAGTCTGGTGATTAATGACCCTGCGGACTAAGCAGCGTTAACTTGAATTGTCACGGTGGAATCACATAGACGCGACAAAGCGATGCGACAATAACAATTCTCGCTGTTGCGAACACCAGTTTATGTGCCGCGCGACAAATATTAAAAACAATATTACATGTAAATAGTTTGGTGCCACTGCATACCAGCTTCTAGTACGAAAGCCACAATTGTTTACAGTATTGAGAGTTTTTCGTTTATTTATAATATATTTTAAATACCCACTAGTAATTAGAAATGTCGAATTAAGGCACAACTACACGTTTGCCTAAAAGGTTATGATTTGCTTACGATAACCAACGAACATCTCCCTTAAAATAAATAAACGTAATTAATTACCAACTCACCAGTTTCACCAACATTTGGGATAAAAATCAAACTCCGACTCAATTAAATTCGATATAATTTCTACTTCGAATTTGCATCGCGTCCGTCATTTCTGTCGAACTGACGTCACAGAATCCTTGGCGCTGATCGGCGGACGTCTTTTGTTTTTCATGTCGCGAAGGCCATGTCGCCTCTGCCGCGCCTATGTGACCCCATCATCACAGTTACCCTCGTGCTATGTAGAGTTATGTCACTACTGCCTGGGCCGGAGAGGCGTTATAGTAAAAATGAATGTTACACTCTAGCTAAAGGATAAACTTAAATATCGTGACATGTTGTTTGGATAGTTATTACGTAGTTTTTATTAATTTGCTTTCTTGTCTGTTTGTCTGTTCGATAAAAATGAGCTGAGGTAAGAACGAGATAGAGACTAGAAACTTTAACATTGCTCAGAACAGGAAGGCAATGCAACTATCATGTCTATTTGTCTTTTCGGTACACATTTTACAATATATTTTTAACTAACATTCCGATGAAATAGATATTTGAAACTTTAAACGTAGCTCTGGAATGGATGGCAATGTAATATAAGAGGAAGAAATTGTGAAGGAAAACGATAGTTTAAAAAAGTAAGATAATTCATTTCTAATTTACAACGTTTTCAAAATATATTATTGCACAATTTAACACACACAAAACTATAAAGCAGAAAATTATTTTCAATAAATATTTTTAATACACCACGTTTATAAAACGCACTAAAATATGTAAATGATTTCTCATTTGAAAATTCTTGTAAGACTTAAAATGAAAAACGTGACGCGAATGTAATATGTAACTGATGGATGAATAGTTCATATACGTCACTAACAATTTTATTGCTCTGCAAATGATATTAACTGTTGGGCAAGTTTTCTCAGCGACAGTTACTATCTATACTACTTACTATGATCTATTATATGCGACTGCATGTGGTTATGTCACCTCATTACCATACTGAAGAAGATATTAATGAACCACCACATAGTCATCCTCACTTAGTAGCACATGAGATGTTCTCGTTGAGGTTCAAACCAGCCATCGAGCTGAAAACTAATTGTTGTAATAAATATTGGTAAAATGTTAGGTACTTACGAGTCGAAAATAACACTAGTGGCTGCCAATAATACTCTTAAAGCCATGGTATGCCAAAAATTAAAATTAATTAATAATTGCTAAGCTTTGGAATAAGTGAGACATAACACTGTGTTTTTACACACACTTTCGAGTTTATATTGAAATGGAACAAAACAAATCAAGCAGAGCTTCGAAAGTTCTAATTCTACCAACGCTCGCCTGTAACTGCGACATTTATATATACCTGTTGATGCAGACTTTTGTTTCGTTTCCTTGCCAGGAATTCTATATTTGATTTTGTGACCATTTCTCAACTTCACCTTATATTTAACGCATAACAAGCCCAGGTAACAATTCCTCTGAACTATATCCAGCAATAAAACAAGTTTTTTCGCATCCAACATATCCACTATATGAATGTCATACATTTTTTCTAGTGTTTGGTCATAGTGTTTTAAATTACTTGACACATGCATTACCATTCACTCTATTATAAAAGTTGAGTCACACGTATTATTAGAAATGCAATTTTGGGACTCTTTAAATAAATCTAAAAAGTGCAGTGTTCGATAACGATGTCTTTTACCAGGTGTGTGAACAAATTATGCCCGTTATTCAAACATTTTGTATATGAAAGGTATATAAAAAATTGCGTTACTACAGAGAAGTAGTTTACTTAAAGCTGCTAAAATTTGTTTTACAGGATCATTGTTTTCCTCGTTTAAAAAGTTATAGACACATTGGTTAGGATTGTAATTCTGAGGATAATGCATGGTTAAACAACTTTCAGGTATGATCAAAACCGCTTACTACGGTTGGATAAACAAAATGTGTTGAAGTGTGGTATCTATATTGGCCCCAAAAAGTGCTAAGCGAACTAAAATATAAATTTTTGCACAATTTGTATTTTGTTAAGCCAGAAAATTTCTTTCTATCAAGGACATGTTTGTTTCGCTATATGTACACGTTTACTCTCGATTAGTCACAGTACATATTTTCAAAACAGAAAGAAGCATAAAAACAAAAAAAAGTCATGTACTTCCTTCTTCGTGTCTCACCATTTCATGTTCTTGTAGGCGGACCTGGGCCAGAATCCATAAACCCTGGTGCAAGCATGGCCAGTGCGAGATAATACGCCTCCTCAGAGTCATGAAGAGACAGAGTGGATGCAAGCTCGCCTCCTCAGAGTCGTGAAGATGCAGAGAGTACACAGAGACTGTGGGGCTTTGCTCCATGGCTCTGGGCTGGCGGAGTTACTGCTACGTTGGGGAATGCTATGTGGCACCGCTGTACGACAAATACTGCAAACTTTCAATAAAACCGCACAGTCGATGGCTAAGTCGAGAAGAGCAAACAACAGTGATCAGGAATGAAATAAATTTAACCATTGTTGACGCACTGTAAGACAGCTGTGTGAATACACGTGAACATTTACATCAAACAATCATTTTTAAAATAGTAAAAGCAAATATTTTCAACAATTCTCTGCTTGCTTATTCACGATGAGTACAGCTGTGTAAACGCAAAAGCACCAGTTAAATAGTAATCCAATCCGAGGGAACCGAAATAAGGATTAATAAATTTACAAAGACGCCAAATAACTAAGGTTTGCTGTGATTTTTTCTTAATTAAATGGGCGAGAAAGAACATAATTACATAATCTCATAATTACGAAACTATCCTTACCTGTTAGTGAATAACGAAACTCTTACTGTATGAGCATGATCTTATTCCACTGTCTCTAATGTATCAACGTATATTATTATTGTTGGCTCCGAGCATACCAGCAGGTGTACAATTATATAAGTTTAGTGCCATCTGATAAACTTTCACAGTAATACAGACGTTGTGATCTTTGGACGAATCTTGCAATGGTTTCGTATTATGAACATCAACGTTTTTTGGACATACGCCATTCCGGGCGAATGTTGTCGTATTTAAAAAATACCCACAATAAAATAACAAATCAAGTAATTTGTAGTCAACACATATAAAACATACAGACAATTCCTGAAGTGAATTTCGTCATATCCCAGAGAGAGGGCACAAGAACAGATATAAACAACCCCAAATTATTTCCTAAGTGGAATATAGTCAATTGGAGAAGGACGACAAAAAAAAAAAAAAACAACAACAAACGACAGACGAAAAAATGGTATTTGTTCCCGTCTTCAGGCAGATGTACAGACTGAGGAACTACAAAAGACTGTGACATCTGGAGAAACAAGAGTCTTACATAGAAAAAATGCCTACATGTAGCTCAGCCAATGAGAGTGCAGCTACCTCCTGATTGGTCGCGCAGTTTGTAATGGGCTTATGTGCTCTGAGATGTGAATCAGGTATATTGTTTTGCTAACAAATGGTTTGGAAAAATATAATCTGCAATGATTAACTGTCTCTATTTAAATTAGTTTCTCTTTGATTAAAGGAATGCAGATAATTTTTAGTTCAATACTTTGTTGGCTGATGACTTTACTATTGCTGATGATAGAAGCCGAGTCTTTTATTTTCCTTTTGACGGGTTTGCCTCGAATATAATTGGTGTAGCATCTTCCCACATTGCAGTAGTTTGTATTGTGGCTCGTGTCTAAGCGTAAAAACACTAACTTTTAGGCCTCTACACAATGCGAGTTGAAGTTGTTGTCAAGCGAAAATATGGAAAGTGTGAAACGTTTTGAAGTTTGAAACGTCGGGAGTGCGTAAACAATTATACAGATAGTATTGCGGGTTGCGTGGTCATAAGGCGCATACGTACGAGGCCGGGGTGGAGTACGACGGTGTGACGGGGTTGGCGTGTTGTTACAGCCAGCGTCCGGCCTCATTATTGGTTGCAAATTGGTCCACTGTTCGTTTCAGATAAGCGCTGGCCCACTGAAGATAATTCAACAATCACCCCCGGACTCTGCAACCCCCTTTTCCCTCTCACAATCCCTCTCCTGCCAACGTCCGCAAGTTCAGATGAAATTGCATATTCATGAGCCGTTTTGCAGTGCAGCCAACAGCGAGCAGCTGTAAATAATGACGTTGCGAGTTCCGTGTCCTCATTTCTTCGGCAGTGGTTACACGGGATGCTAAATAATTTATGAAAATAATCGTAGCGTGCAAAAGTTTTGTTGGAACAACGCCAATAATTCTTCATAATGCATATTTATACTGTTTAGGTTAGCATAACATTATAATTTGGATTACATTTATTTCTGTTACGTCAAAAAAAATTGCTTATACTTTAATTGCAATTCACTACCATAAATTCACAAATTAAGGAAACATTTGTACGAATCTCCTTTTAGAAAACATTTGTAAATATTTTGAAATAAAAAAAATCCAAAACGAGCAATAAATCACATAAATAGTAGAAATTTAATATTAATCATAGTAAAATAGAAAATTAAGGACTCTTATCAGTTTACACCATACAGCTCTGTAGCTAAAAAGAAAACATGTATTTAATATTACAATCCCTAGGGTTAGGGTACGTTATCCTAGCTTTGGAATGCTGTAAACTTTATTAAATGACTGAGTTCTTTTGAAGGTACTGCTTTGTCTTGCAGATAATAATTTGAACGCATTGTCGTTAAGTGACCATAACAGTCTTACGAGTTCCATAGGAACGTCGATAATATCGCTTCTTACCAAACGTATTGGTTGTAACGTAAAGTTAAAAAGCGATAAGTGTTAATATTTGTGAATCGTGTTTCCCATGTTTGGTAGGAAAAGTATTGTTCCATGTAACAGGTAACACTTTGTAAAATATAAAATTCATATTGTTATTCTACAAACTCAGTGCGGGAGGCCAATGGTCAGCAATCAATTAACAATAAAAACATTCAGTTTAAAATGTTTAAAAAAAATATTTCGTAAACATTTTGTGATAAGTCAATAATTAATGCAAGTAACATCTTTGGAAAGTAGTTATATGTATTTGTAGACAATAGGCTTCTAGGGAGACATTTTGCAGATGTCTCCGTCTGCAATTGTATTATGATTATGAATTGTTTCTAAGGCAATTTTCAGACGTTTCATTTCTTTTATCAGTATTTCTAGTCCTGATTAAGTGGAAGCTAATAAATACACTGACAAGGCCCCACTGGTAGCGCCTTGCAAGCGAATGTTATAGGCCCCTGTAGAAACTCTAGTTATGCAACTTGCATTACTTGATCGTCATGCGTGCTGCAGCACGTAAGATGGCTGGCGAGCCAGAGTAAACGCAGCTATAGCTTATCCACAGTCACACGAATGTACGGCACAGTAGTTCTTTGCTCATGAAATTTAGGAAATTAAATAAAGAAGTTTCGATCAGGATACAACATATATAAGTTATAATACAAGCCATTAAATATATCGTACATAGAAATATATGAGTTTGTTGTGATGTATTGCGCTATTTGAAAACAATAAAGACACAGTAAAGACGCAGAGTTTAAAAACAAAATTCACTGTAACATTTACAAATAATCTCAACGAAAGAGAGAGAGAGAGCGCGAGAGACCGACACACACGTAGATATAGGTGTATAAAGAAAGAGAAATGGGAATAAAGCCTCTGGGAATAGTCGTCTTAGAGCGGCGAGAAATTTCCATGAGCATTAACAAGTTTTTCCTCTGGAAATACTGTTTTAAAACTCTTTCGAGTAAACCAAAAAATACTAAGTGCAATAACCAGGCAGCCAAGCAAAAATAACGTAGCTTTTTTTTTTATCAATTAGCACTTGGCCCTCGTCCTGCCGCCTCAGACACAATGTTGACTTGTACATAGGTGATTCGGAATAAATCGAGCACTCAAAAAACTCCCGCTAAAGTTCTATTTTCAGCCCATTCGTATCTTTCCGCGCGTAACGGCAAAAGTCGGGACGTGTCTAACCCAGTCTGGACACGCAACTTGATGTTTGCGCCTGTAAGATAAGTTGTGCAGTCAGTAAGAATAGATACAGTATAGTAAAAAACGTTTATTAATTACATAAAATACAGCTGTGTAGATTTAGGTTGGTATTTCTTCTGTATTGTTGAATTTAAATGGGAAAATACACGGAATTATTTTGCGTAATTTCACTGCCAACCATACAAGTAGTACGGCAACCATAGTTAATGTTGAATTGTATGCAGTAACGGCAAATTATATTTTTCACAAGGTTAAATTAATAGTGCTCACTTTATCCTGAATGGCCTATAGTTTGTAACATACATCATTTTAGCTTTGTAATATTCACAGTGTTGACATTATTACGTCCGCAATGTCAGCTTGAAACACTTGTGTGAAGGCCGCCAGGTGGTGGCGCAGTGGGTAGAACACTCGCCCCACAACAAGGCGGGTTCTATTCCCCGTGGCATCAACACTGTTGTCTGGAGACGTGGTGAATGTTACCGTTCATTTTCTTTGGCTACTCCCGTTTTCCCTTTCACCAGTAGTTCACTTATCCTCCATTGTGGGACTTTATTTCATGTCATCACTTCAGGAACGAGGAATCCTGCTGACAAGAACCCAGTCAGAAGTCTTCGCTCCTGATGTTTTGTCTTGCCCACCACATTCGCTGTTTATTAACATTTGTGTCAACGAAATAGAGCCACTGAATAGAGATTCTATCTACCGGATACATTTGACAACACAAGTGTTTTTTTTTTTTGGAAATATAATTTAGTAATAATATCGTATAAGGAGGATGCCAGAGGACCAAGGGATAGCACCACGAATGCAGATGTGTTACTGAAAGCCAGTAGACATCAGTGAACCAAGAAGGATGGCATGTCATAAGGTCCTAGACTGTAGAGCGTCGGAATGAGAGCGGCTGGGAAAACGGGAGAGACACGAGAAAACCCGTCGGCCTGCGTCATCGTCCGGCACGAGTCTCACATGAGAAAATCCGCGGACCAACCCAGCCGGGGATCAAACCCGGATCACCTTGGTAGAAGGCGAGTCGTCTGACCACACGACCACCGTGGGTCTTTTTATTAACAGTAAAAAACTAGATGTCCCTTTTTACTAGAAAAAAATTCGGTTTACAAGTATGAAGGCCTTCACGCACTCGATCTCAGGACAATGAGTGTGTGTTTGAGGTGACAAGGGCCAGAAAACACAACGACGTGTGTGGTTCGAGTATAAAATCTACAAACACAACACGCTCACATGTTGTGCATGACGTCGACTATGCCACGGAGACGCAGACAAGGTGTGTTCATCACAACACATGTTGCAAAAGTGTCGGTATAACAGATACCTGCATTTAAGCTCCAGCAGGCTGAAGAAGAGTTGAACGACACTTGGTGTGCTGTGTTGGCGGCAGAAGTGACGAGAGTGTCGGCGTGCTACAGAGAGGTTGCGGAGAACAACACTGGAAGTGTCGTGTCGGTGGCACTAGTGACAGGAGTGTCGGCGTGTTGAGAAGCTGTGGAGAACAACACTGGAAGTGTTGTGTCGGTGGCACAACTGACGAGAGTGTCGGGGTGCTGAGAGACTGCAGAGAACATCACTGTAAGTGTTGTGTTGGTGGCACTAGTGACGAGAGTGTCGGCATGTTGAGAGGCTGCAGAGAACAACATTGGAAGTGTTGTGTCGGTGGCACAA
>PNEQ01118620.1:0-11835 GCA_003012365.1 Medauroidea extradentata
GATGTTCGTAAATTCATATTACAAACTTCTAAGGCTAGTAAAGGAGACTGAGTAGACAATATTTTGAATAGGAAGCCATGTCCGGAAACGTACCGTGCTACAGCCATTACAATATGTCTGATGTGCCGTTGTTATTTTGCAAGCGGATAAGACGTCAGAAGATCATTTGAGCAGTTTCGTATTGAACACATCCAATGTAAAAGATAGTCAGAAATGTGTTTTTCCTACTGTTTACTTACATGTTAATGTAACAAATGAAAGTCATTTTTGTTGCTTTGGTTTTGTTACCAAATAAATTTTACTTTCTTCTGTAATGCGTCGAACATCACTTAATTCTGTATCTTACGACTCACACCTCATTTGACATGGTGCTCTTCTGACGTCATATTGCCTATCCGGTTGCAGAACATCACTTGCACATCTGACACATTGTAATGGCTGTAGCACGGCACGTTTCTGGACATGGCTTCCTATTCAAAATATTGTCTACTCAGTCTCCTCTACAGCCCTAGAAGTTTATAATATGAATTTCCGAACACCATGTATTTCCACCAGTTGTTAGTAAAACAATTCCAGGCTTTAGAAAGCTGTGGTCGATATTATACAACGAATGTATTCTTAACACATGTTTCATTTATGTCTTGAAACTGTATCAGAATGTCTTGGCTTATTATTCGCTCCTTGTGTGATGCTACGAGCAAACCAAGGATGTTATAAGACTTGTTTATTTAAAACTTCTTCAGTTATAACACATGAATATTTTGACATTTGAATCATTTTAATTTGTTTCAAATTTGAAATAATCATAGCGACAGTAATTTTGATTTGAAAATCATCTATTGGACTTTCTAAATTAAGTAATAAATGGCAATTTCTTATGTAAAGTGAAAACATAAATTAAATTTTTTAGTAGGTAAACGAATGTAAGTTTTAGAGTTTTTTTTTTGCTGATAACTGCATATTATTACGGACTCTTTATTTTTAGTTCCAGGGCCTCAGGTAAACGTCTGAAGCCATTCCTCAAGATCATTGGCAACGTATCTTATTGTAGAGTAGCGATGACGTAACCACTTACCATACATAGGTGGAGCAGATGTTAATGTAAGGCATTGAAACAAGCTGACACCAAAACATTTTCGCAAAAAAAAAAAAAAAAAAAAAAAAAAAAAAAAAAAAAAAAAAAAAAAAAAAAAAAAAAAAAAAAAAAAAAAAAAAAAAAAAAAAAAAAAAGAAGAGTGTCTACCTATGATTTATTGACTATTTCTGTATCATTATCGCGTAAGTCTACATGTGATTACATTCTACACTATTAAAAATAATTTGACATATATTAATTATTCAAGTACGCTCGTCCACCAGGACATTTTTCCTGCGGCTAGTTACTTGAAGCAAGGGTATGGAACAGACGACTTTGGTATACAAATTGCCACCTCGCTCTTATGCACAGTACATAGAGGTACGCTGATTTCGCGGATTCATCTGGCAGTAGCCTAGATTGCTCAGTCCTGTACATGCTCTGGATACAGTCGATTGTTCATTGGCTTACAACATTACAAGCGATAGCTCTATGAATCATTTCCTTATTTACTACTGGCTTGCAGTACTCAAAAGCGTTTCGTGACAGCCGCCAGCTAATCACACACGTGATTATGAATTATATCTTTTTTGGCATTCAACCTGACCTGGAATGTATTTGCGAAATTGACGTACCTCTAACAATACACTATACTGGTGAGTATATTTTTATGTCATACAAGTTTTTCAATTAGATTCCGAGTGGTGACTCCACCATTATATTGGACACGACTCTGTAACAAAGCTCAATGTACCGTAAAACGGGGTGTATAGGATCGCTGGGGTGAATAGGATCAAAAGATTTAGAACAAAATTATCAGTGCAATATTTGCTTTAGAAACTTTTTTTCCTTGATAGGCAAATTAATGCTGTTGACAGATAATTTGATTGGAATGTAACTTTTAAAAAGAAACATTCCTGGCGAGAAATTTGTTTCAAATTTTGATCCTATTCAAACCACGGTGATTCTATTCACCCCGTTTTACGGTACGCGACAATCCTACTTTCGTTTGTATCCACAAGTTATATTATGAAATACCATTCCAGTTATTATGTTTTTACATTTTTTTTTGTGGGAGTGAAATTTTTACCGCTTCTGAAAGGCTTCTAATGAGCATCTATATCGTGTGAGATATTTTGGAAATACCACCCTGTTACTGTCTTAAATGTTATTTTACTTTTTTTTATTTACATAAGTAAATTAATAGCGAACATGTTTCAACAGTTAATGAAAAAATTGTAAGAGTGATGTAACACAGATTAAGCGCAACATTGACAAAGGGAGACGTAATGAATTCCATAAATCATTACTTTTTGAAGAACGTTTACAATGACTATATCATTTTTACGTAAAAATGTAAAGGAAAATAAGCTACTACAGGTCTTTCGGGATAAAGTGAGCACTAAAAATTTAACCTCTTAAAAATATCACTAGGTGTTTGTGCATATACTTCAACATTAACTACAGTTGCCTTACTCCTTTCATGGTTGGCAACGAAATTACACAAAATAGTCCCTTATAATTTCATACTTCAATACAACAATAACGAAACAAAATAAACCGAAATCGACATAGTTGTAATTTATATCATTATTTGAACTTTTTTTTCCGAATCATATAGGTTCCTACCTTCTCCGCACTTTATCTTACTCGCGCAAACATCAAGTGATGTGTCCAGAGAGGTTAGACATTTCCCGTCGTTTGCCGTTACGTGCGAAAAGATACAAATTCGCGAAAAATTTAACTTAAGGAGGGCTTCTTTGGGTGCTCACTCTATCCCGAACCGTCTATATAACGCATTACTACGGTGTAATAATAACTCTACTATAAAAACAAAACGTGCACTGATAGCCATTGGTTCGAAGAAAAAAAACACACTACAAGATATAGGCTACTGAAGAAATTCTCTTTAGCGTGATGAGTGCAGGGGGGAGATGAAGACACTAATTATGGCAACTGCTGGCAGTGTTTAGCAGTCCATAGAAGGCCCGACAAGAGCGCCTTATGCCAGCTCATGCCAACTGGAGTCCGCCTTTAAAATTGAGTCATAAAGCTTGTGCTGACGTCAGACAAGCGAGTTTCCGAACTGTTCTCCTTGGGGAAGAGGAGAGGGAGGTTATAGTTGAAAATTCATATTATTTAGGCAAACATTTTTCATCGAGAACCTCATATTTTGGTGGGATTCCATTCGTACAAGTTGCCTGACAGTTGCTGCAGACTGAGGTGCATTTCATCCCAGCTTTCTGACACCTGCATCGTCCATCACAACCAGCCGCATATCTGCAAAAATACTGCCTTCAAGATTGAGCCAGGTGCGGCAGAGTCCTTGATTAAAAGGGCCTCCAGTGCTTCATCATAAACTCGTAACCATCCCACGGGGCCGCTGTGGTCTCGCCTCCCACCAAGGCGATCCGGATTTTTGCATGTGGGAATCGTGCCGGACGATGCCGTTGGTCGGTGAGTTTTCTCGGGGATTTCCGTTTCCCCGCACCTTCATTTCGGTGCTACTCCATACTCACCTCGTGTCACCTATCACCAGCTCTGAATACTTCGATCTTAAGCGCTGACCAAACATCTCTCACTCACTCGTGCCCATCCCCTAAGGTGGTTGCCCAACTACTGCTGCACTTGCAGAAACACTCTAAAAGAATTCTGCGTCTGGTTCGAGCCTTACGTGTGTGACTGTAATGGACGATCAGGCTCACCTTTTGCAGATTTCAAGAAAGCAGAGTATCTATGGCTGATTATGTAATTTTCCCGAGCTTGATAAAGGGTCAATAAAATTTGCTCACCAGCAAGTGAAACCTCCTCTTGTGTCGATTACGCATTGTAAAATAAATCCACAATGACTCTGGAACTTTCTTGTTTTTTAAAAAATGTCACAATCAATGTCTTATATTTTCTTTATACACGTAATGTGGTGTCACGCGCCATAAATGCATGGACAAAAATAATTATTTTTGAATATACACTATTTCGTAACTCAAAGAATGATTATGTTATTGTTTTAACTTTTACCTCTTCCTGGTTTGATGCAAAATATGTTGCTTCGTCATTAAGCTACTGCAATCAGCAATTCAAGCAATGCAGTGTCCTCCCCTTTAATTGCTGTGTTTCAGTTAGTCAAATGTTTTTTTTTCTTCACATCGCGCAATGCATGTGCCGGCTTTGTAATCTTTTCCATCAGCTGTTCTTGTCTCAATGCCTTCAGTTAAATTTTTCTCAGATAACATGTGGATAAGCTTTGATTTGTTGCTCTCGTTTGTGAGAAGTGTTCGTGCTGAACTGTCACCCTCATGCACTCATCAAAAATGTGTGTACGCTGATGAGGATTTAAAGGATCTATTTTTCCCAGCAACTGTTGACAAGACATAACTTGACCTTGAGGTTATTCAAAATGTCATTGGCAACGACTTTCTACTGCATCGTGTGAAACGGAGTGACTGTTCCAGTTTATTCTGTATGTGCAAGCAGTATGTGACTATGTTAAGAACAACTATGTCAATAATTGCACTGTTTTTATTCAACACTGACACCAACAGCACTAAACGAGTAGTATAAAGTCGAAGAAGTGGCGAACAGACATCAGAAATTACCTAGTGTTCCTGATTGCATTGCCTCAATCACAATGCAACATATTTATCGTCAAACCACGGAAAGGAAAAGTTCAAACTGAAACATACTCATCCTTGGAGTTGCAAAAACTTGATTAAATATTCTTTCAAGCCCATGAATTTAGTCAGTGTGACAAAGAAAACATAAAGCATTGATTGTGAAACGTTTTAGGAAATATAAAAATATGAGAGCCATTGCGAATGTAATCTGCAATGCATCATAGACACCAGAATTAGTGTCACTGGTTGATGAGCAAATGTTCTTAGCACTTTATGAAGCTCGGGAAATGACTTAAACAGCCATAGATACTCAGCATTCTTGAAATCTACAAGAAAGTAAAGCCTACTACACGGTGTCGGCTGTTGCCATCACATTAGTGTCTTCTACCCCCCCCTGCACTTGTCATGCTAGTGAGTATTTTCTTCAGCAGTCTTAGTTTAGTTTTTTATTCTTGAACCATAGATTTGCAGTGTTTATATTTTGTTTTTATCGTAGAGGTATTACTACACCACTTGTTGTGCAGCGTACCAACAGTGTTAATAACATCCGATTATAATATGTGAAGTGTTAATTTCTAAGGTCTCCACATTATACAGAATGAGTCGGGAGGAAAGGCACATGCTTTGAGGGGTGATAGTACTGGTGATTCTGAACAAAATGTTTCTAATAAACATATGCCCATTTCTTAACCGTTGCAGAGAAACCGAATGAAAACAACAAGGAACGGGAACTTTGCAGGTGACGGTAAATCACGATACTGTTATCGTATGGTTTGCTTAATTGTGTACATTTCCACACGGTGTGGGGTTGGGCGAAGTCAACACGCCTAAGGTGGACACAAGAGAGGAACTTCTCGCTCGTATTTACCATGCTTGTGCTCAAGTAAAGCAATGTACTAATGAGCTCAGATCAGCAACACAGCAGCTGTCTATCAGAGCAGCAAAATGCATTGAAGTTGGTGGTGGAGTGTTTGAACATGTTTTGTAAGGAAATGTACACAATTAAACAAAGCAGTACTGTACTGTAGCGTGTTTTGAAAATATGACGGATAGTACGAAACATGTGCCCAATGTGGCTATCGCTAACTCTGAACATATTTCTGTTGCCTCCAGAAAAGGCTTTATTGTTGTGTTATATAAAAAAATGTTGAACAGCATTTGTGTAAAACTACGTTAGAAAACTGCATTCAACTTTTCTTCTAACTTCATACGAATAAATTAGTAGGGCACCACTGAAAGTTTCGCAATTATTTGCAACACGTCGAAAGCATTGCATGCTAGTACAGTACCCGCACTGTCTCAAAAATGTCAACTTGGCAATCTTAGGTTTTTACTGTTCACATTTGTAAACGCAAACATGACATTCCAACTATTCCTCTTTTATGAGGAGAGGGTAGTCCCTTGAAGTATGTGGATGGCAGTGTCGATTTCACATCATTGGCTCCGTACCTCGAGCGCGCAAAACTATTCCGCAGGCACACCAACATTGCGCCTGCCGAACACTATAAGAGCTTCAGATCTATGGCTGTTACCTTAAAACTTTCAACATGCGTGAATTATGTCTGCTTACAAAAAGCTGATAGTAAACGTCATATTGGACTGGGTGATTCCATTATCAATTTCTGTCCCTTAGTGTTTACTAGGTAATTTTTAAGTACAAAAATTCGACTCGCAATATTAAAAAGTGTCAGACAAGTTGGCATCGTAAAGACAGCTCGCCATTTCATTGTAATTTCAGCGCTACGGCATGTCTAAGCCTCTAGAGATCAGAATTGCGTCAACCAGACAACGCCCTTAAATAATGTATTACTATCCCATATTATTAGCTATATACGTATAGTGTTTTTAAAAAATAACGACAAATTCTGATAGACGATTTCTCGCAAATATTTGGAGGGATAAATACGTTTGACATATCGGACTTGTCTAGTATATCCTGGAAGGGTGTAACCATTCTTGAAAGTCTATCTGAAGCTAAGGTTATTTGCTAGTTGCTCATTTCCAAACGATAAAACCGCCTTTTATAAAAAACTGGATCCCGATATCAACCAACTTCCCTAAAAGACGGATGCTTAAAACCGCATATAAAAACATAAAATAGCTGAGCGGTGTATGACAGCACGAGTAATATGTGGTTGATATAAAACAGCTCTGGAATATGTGTGTTAGAGAAACATAATATCTCCAAAGATAAATAACTCTGACCGTCAGCAGCCAGGGCATCTGAAAATATGAAAGGAGGAGGGGTTGCAGGGTGGAAATTTCTCCCCTTCCTGGGCTAATCCCACATAGATAAGCCAAAAACTTCACAAGTGCTACAAAAATAATTTCAAATTTTTTGCATGAAATTTATTAAATTTAATTACGAAAACCTAATAATCACTATAAACTTTAGGTCTTTCGTAGTATTTTGTAAAAATAATTTACTTTTGAGGTCCATTTTCCTCAATAAATATTTACTTACGAGTGGCTACTGTTAACACAATACTGCGTGAAAATGATTGTCTAGCGTAATAACTTCAGTAACAATTTCTGAAAGTAGGCTTCAAACTCGCTTCAGACATTTGCCTCTCCTCTGCTCCCTTAAGCGAGAAAGGTCCCGACGCTCCTACCAAATGCAAAAATCCGTAACTGATCGCGCTGGGCTTTCTACCTTGATTACTTTAGTGTGAGGCGAGTGTTCTAGCCGCTACACTGTTTGGACACTGTGTACACTGGAAAATCATTTTACCGGGGTAGTAAAGCATTAGTAAAACCTGTTTATCTCCACAGTTTGCAAGTAAGAGACATTCTCGTTTAGGTTTCAAATAATACAAATGATTCAGTTTTAAGAGTAATTTTTACCTAATCTCTTTACTCCACAGAAAAATTCGCTTTCGAGTTACGGAAACAGGGCAGTGAGTGCTTCTACGATATATTAATGTTATACGATGAGAAATAACAAATTTTAAAAACGTATTTGACGTGATCAATTAAATAAAACCTGAAATTACTAACACGTTCTGAGTTACCGAAATGATATCTTTGTAGAATAATTGGATTATATTTGGAATTTGCTACTATGCAGGCTGGTTGATAAGACTTGTTCAACCATTTCTACCATAGTAAAGAAATGTGTATTTCCTATATGGTAACATGAAGTGTTTAGCACAGCAAACGACTTCAACGGCATACTGCAGTGCTCAGGTAAAGAGTAAACAAGGGGTTTCCCTGGAGCTTACCTCTCCACCCACCCCATGGTCAAGGCTGCTCCTAAGCCACAAACCGTATCTGTCGCTTGACGCTGGGCTGGACAGCGACCAGGATGGGGAAAAGATGTTCACTTGCATACCTGACTGTCGTATACCTTCTGTACAGCTTGTGTGAAACGACAGACTGCAGAGAAACTTCAAAACCTGGATGTGCGATGTCGACAATTTCTTCGCTCACGACACAACAGCACTACAATTATTGTGAATACAAAATGTATCCTAAAACCTTGCCAATGGTAAAGCTGGCACAGCAATATTAACAAGTTTTAATTCTGCATAATATTAACGTATTATACATCGACGTCAAACGATAAATGTACAAAGTAACAACGCACCGGACAAAGTGATTAAGTAAGAATGTCAGTTTCTCGTTACACAAATTATTGTTTATTCAATGTACTCCAAACCGAAGGGAAAAAAAGTGGTAATTTAAATAGAACATAACATTCAATACCTGTGACATTATGATAGTTTATATCTTAATACAGTGCTTGACACCTTAACAAAATAATCAGATTGAAAGAAAAAAGTTGTTTCAGTTCTGTGAACGAATCCTATTTCCTTATTGATTTTTTAATGCTACAAAAATTAATTAGCTTACATCTCGCTCTCTCCAGTTAGATCCATGGTATTCAGCTGCGTGAAAGTTGAGTATCAAAGGCATGCTCTTTGACCATCAAATAAGTAATTGCACGTACCGAATTTACAATATCGTGATCCTTTGGCCTAGGTTATTTACTATCACTGCCATTTCCATTCAATAATAGTAACGTGAATGATCTCATAAACCAAACATAATAGCAATATACAGTGGTCCTACAGTGAGATGGCTGTTTAAATTAGAATCATTTAAATAAATCAAAATATTATGTTCACACTAATTTACGTATGTTTGGCTACATTTATTATTCTTCTCGCTGCTCCCAATCAAGTGTGGAAGGTGTGTACAGAGCTGGTGGCACAGGATCATGCCAATGTGAATACCCAAATACGTTTCATGCTCCAGATTGTCAGCACAAATTGGAAGATTTTTAATGTCCCTGCCAGCTTCTCTAGCGTATTCACTAGCATGCCAGCCTGTGGTGCGAGAGGTTCTAAGTCCGAATTCCAGCACGGGCATGTACGTTTACATAAAACAGTGGCACATATAAATCCTCTGAAATAATTCTTAAAAGTAAATATTTATGTTCCTACTACTTGTTCATGAGAGGCTCTTATGCTAACAATGAACGTCAAATAATATTGCCCCTACTCAATATGATTTCTTTTAAACACATTGAAATTCTGTTGCCATTTCGCTCGATCAAAATGCTGCAACTGTATGTACATTATTTTTACGTGTGTTGTACTGTACATCTATGATTTACAGCTCCTCCGTGTGTTATTATCAAAACTATAATTTGCAATATTAAAAAAATAAGAATCCAAAATCTAAAGCAAATCTTAAGCACTCGCCTACTTGGAAATATTGTCTAGTGCCTCACCGTCTCATGTTCAAGGCACTAAATTTGCACATGCAGTGTTTTAATAATTATTGATTCCAGTTGCGACTAAACAGTTTTCACCATTTTAAGGGGCTCCAAAATAATGTTTCTAATCAGTGGCGATGACAAAAGTGTTCTTGGACAAGCGATGATTAGCGATGATAGTAAATAATTTTCAGCTAGCTGTGGAAGCATTAACTGCCAGAGAGTAGACAGGTACACTGCACACAGCCAGTACCTCCCGTGTAAGGGGCGAGGAACCAATTATCAAGTAATACACCCAGGACTCTTCAACTTAAACTACCATTCATACATCGTTCGAAACTTGTGCGGTTTTCGGAAATGTAGCTATGTTGGGCACTGGGAGCACGTTGACAAGTTTTGCAATAAAAAAGTGTTTTACTCCCTCGCCGAAATGCCTTCACGGGGCAGGTATGCGATACATAATCATAAATATAAGTAGTGTGAATTAACATTTTAAAGGATGTATTTGTATTAACGACAGACTCTACCACTTAACGTAATAAAACGGGCAGTCACATGAATTAATATTGTGTTGAACCGTATAACTCATATCGCCACTTCAAATTTGTTCCAATGTAGGTAACGATTTAACTACGATGGGAAAGCTAAAAATGTTATTGGATTAGCATTAGTGTCGTAATTTTATAGCCACACATATCAGGTGTCTGTATATGTGCTTACGTTATTTATTAGTTTTGATATACAACAGCTATTTGCAGTTGGTCTTGTGTTCATTACGCGTATGGCTTTAACAGTCTCTATTATTAAACAGCAAAATTTTAACGAGCGGGTGAGCACAAGGAATGAGCAGGCCATGAAGTAACTGTAATATGACAAATACACTTACCGTTTATTAGTTCAAGATTGTAATGACCCTGGTGTGAAAACCACGAGATTTCCTTACTAAGTCTGAAGAAAAGAATAGTTGTTAGTTTGTACAGCCCAGGCCGCCGAGCGGCGTGCAGAGATTCGGCCGTTACCAGATTATTTCAAACTACTCAACGTACATGAGTAATGTCTGCTTATTATTAGCATTCAAAGAACGTAACACGTGTGTACGTCTATTCGAAGTTCGCCACTGCTCATTAAAGCATATTTTCTAGCGGTCAAAAATGATGAAAATAGGAATACTCGCAGTAATTGTTAGGTATGTAAACCTTGCCGCAATATGTTTTAAAAGGTATAGGCGTGTACAATACACCTTCGTCTTTAATACTACGTGATGAAATGATAGGGTTACCACTGAACATCTCATACAGGAGCGCTGTCAGCAAGAAGACTGCATGCCAGGTCAGTGACTTCAGCTGAATTCACAACCACCACTTACTTACTTTTATAAGTAGACACACAGAATGTACAAGCTAGCTTTAACATCCTCGCATAGCATGCGTGCGTACGTAACACAGTTGACCAACTTTATACTTCGTACGTACGTGCGTACGCTAAATGGTGATTGTGAACGCAGCATGCCGCCTAGATTCTAGGGTAAGGAATTATGTGCGTGCTGTGTCGTCCTGATCGCATCCGCTCTTCTAGACCTCGAACATGAAAAATACGTTCACCCAGGCGGCAACCTTAAACTCAATTTCTTACAGCGCAATAAATTCTTACGATCTTGATGCCCTTACAGTTTTCATGACATGGAACTCAGTGACAGCTTTAGAAAAATGCTCTGTGCATTCGGTATCAATGATTTCTGCTTTCAATTCTTTGCATAAACATTTTTGACTACTGTACATTAAGATGGCCTCATAGCTGACCGTATTTTGTGTCTTCGAGGCCTTCAAGTGCGGAAGCGGTAGGACGACACAGCACGCCCCAGACTCTAGTAGCGAGTCACTGAACTAGTGTGCAGTCTTCTCACCAACAACTCTATGACACACTTTCGTGACCTTACGATTTTTATAACGTAGCATTTAAGTTAAATGTACGTTGTATGTGCCTATACAATTTTAAATAGTCTGCGCAAAGATTTTCATACCAAAAAAAAAACTACAAAAACAATCTTTGCCATTTCCAGCAGCTATAAAACATTTTTTAATAAACAGTGGTGAACTAAAATGGGTTTACACATGTGCAGTGTACTTGAAATGCTGTTCGTGAACAGACATCACTCATGCGCTTTGAGAAATTTGAGATTAATCTTGAAACGACCTGGACAGACGGTCACCTTAACAGCTCATAAATGACAAGTGCCTTCAGAACTATCACAATTCACTGCACGTATGTGAAATGGACAATAGGGACTAGTGTTGCATGGTTGATGTCTTCTTAATATGAGGGAATGCACTCTCTGATGACTTTAAATGCTTACTTTAAACTTATTTTTCCAATGTACTCGTCTCCCTTTCACACAACACATTTTGACAACTCTGAACGTCTGTACT
>PNEQ01118621.1:0-11837 GCA_003012365.1 Medauroidea extradentata
CGAGTTTGAAGGATGTGTTGGGTCCTGCAGGATGAAAAAACATAATAAAGTATTCACTTTGGTCTGGCGAAATGTCTTCCACTTTCCCTAACCACCACTGCGAATCATAAACACACGCTACATAGTCTTTAAGTTTTACATCTAATGTTTTATATTCGTCCTGAACGAAACAAACTTGATGGTCCTCAGACAAGGAAGTGCTGCATTGGATCTCCGGATGGAAGACGTGCAGTGATGAGAAACGTGGCAAATTCTGGTTCTGCATTTTTTAATTACAAAGGCACATTTTACACAGTTCTGTTTTTCACTGTTGATGCAAACTAAAAATTAACTTCTATCGATGTAGGTTCGTATGGCCACTTAAATGACAGTGCAATTTTGCGTAATAGTGTTTTAGGAGAAGCGCTACATCGCAAGACTTTACAGCATCCACAACCTTCATTATGCTCTGGAGTTACAGAATTATTGCCTTAAGTGTTTGTGGGAGATGAGGCATATTCCTTATTGGTGAATCTAATGCGGCCTTTTCCAAGGTGTAGAATTTCTGGCAACATGACAAATAAGATATTTAATTACAGACTTTCTAGAACGCGGCAAATTGTAGAATGTACCTTCGGAATCATGGCTTCAAAGTTCAGAACATTTAGGAAACCATTCGAGATTAAACTTTCAAGTGTAGATTCTGTTGCAAAGGCTGGTTGTGTTTAACATAACTAATTGAGGGCGAATACAGTCATTTGATACATCTGACGACAACACATAAGAGGTGACTAAAGACCAACTTTTTCCTTTATCAATACAAACTGTGTGACCCACTTCGAACACTTTGCACGTGAGAGAGTACTTGACTCGCTACTTCAATACTGTTGGAGCAGTCCCTTGACAAAGAGAAAGTGTTTTGGGTGGCAAATATTGATACGTAATTGTCTAACATACTCATAACAATTAATGTATAATTGAGTGTAGAATATTTTAATAATTTTAAATGTAATAATAGTGTACATAATAAACAAACAAACTGCCCCTGTTACCTATTCTCGTGTCGGCCTCCGTAGCATGATCGGTAGCTGACTTACAGTGCGAGATGTCCTGGGTTCGAATCCCGATGCAGGCATGGATGTTTGTGTCGTTTTCTTAGGTTTAGTTAGTTTGTAAGTCGTCCCTCGCTAATCTTGAAGGTGCATAAAACCAGGGGACGTTAATAAATCTTCTAAAATATAAAATAAAAAAAAACCTTTATCCAGTAAAAAAAACCTTATTTGTTGTGCTCTTTGGTTTCAGGAAGTTAGTACATTTGTAACTGTATTAATTTAAGAAAATATGTGAACAGCCACAACTAGCACCCTACTAATGTTGAATTATTTTGTGGCAGTAGAATACACCCCTACTCTATTGTTGTCTTACAAGAAAATAATTTTTTATATTAACTCTTGGATTGAGGCGGTAAACGTAAAAAGAACACACAAACCTATGTGCCCTTTTTAAGCAGAATGGTTTCCTAGACTTTTTTTAAAACTATATTCTGTTATTTTTTCATAGCGATAGGCCCTACTTGTAAATATATATTTTCTTGAATTACCATAGGTACATTTTTTTTAATTTGAGATTGCTACACCTTTTTTTATTTGCGATGTGTCTGCATAAAAATGGCATGAAACATTACTTGTTAATAATATTGATAAAAAAAATACAGTTTCTTAAAAAACACTGTTTTAAAAACAAGGCAGGCAATTTTGCATCGTACAAAAGATTATGATAAAGTGCTTGCTATTTAATTCATACAAATCTCATTGTTGTCAATTTCAATTTCTTAAAGCTTCATTGTTAGTTTTCTCAGTTCAACAAAATCACACATCTTTCGTTGACCGTCTCAATAGCTATTGTTTCATTATGTTAGTTTTGCAGACTCTCAAGTAATAACATGAATTTTAAATATCCCTAGAATAAGAATAACAAACTGTTCGTAAAAAATTTTACCCACAGTCTTTCAGTTCTACTTCCCTGGCAGTTCTCTCCTATGTTTCATCCTTGGCTTTAGTTTTCATGTAATCGAGATGTGACGTGTCATACAGCATCCTACGTATACTGTCTCACAGCTTCAATCAGTTCTTCTTACATGCTTAGACGTTAACTTTTGGACACTTTATCCTTGCTACTTACTGCACACAATGCAAACACATTGGGCCTTCCACCAGATTGCGCGCAGAAAATTACGTACAGAGGCTACCGCACGCAAGTCTGAGCTTCGCTACACCTGCACTGCATCTCAATGTACGGCTTGCTACCTAAACTCATTGTTTGCATTTTTCCTACACTGCTGTGCGCTGCATGGACCTGTGCAACTACGTCCCAATGTGTGCTCGGCCTAACTCTTTCTAAAGCCACGTTGGTAATCCTGAAGCCAATTCTTCTCGTTCATAATGTTCATTACTAATCTCTCCATTACCGTCCCTGTACTCAATGTGAGACTCACAGGCCTGTAACTGCCAGGCCTCCCTTTATCCTCCCCTTGTTTGTATATGGGAACAACTGTTGCCTCTTTCCATTTCAGCGGCAACTTTCCTTGCTCTATTGATCTCCCAAACAACTTTACCATATATCTAGCCAGCTGTACCCCACCAAACTTAAGTGCTGCATTCCCAATGCCATCTGGTCCGGCTGCCTTATTATTCTTCAACTCCTTTAATACTGTTTTTTTTTTCTGCTCACAGATTTTAAACTTACGCATCCCGGGGACACAGTTTCCTTGGTCCACTCCTCCTTTACTTCGAACACAGACAAATACTGATTTTGTAGCATTTCTGCATTATCTTTGTTATTTGTAGCTGTCTGACCATCCACTTCTTTCAATGGTGGAATTTCCTCTCCTCCGCCCCTCACTTGCTTAAGATAGCTAAACAATCTTCCCCATTCCTTGCTCTTCCTCCCTCCATTATGTTATCTAATTAATCATTTTTTGCCAGCTTAATTTTACTTTACGTTCCCTGCCCATCTGCTTCATATGTTCCCTGGCTCCTGCTATACCACAGCGTTTCTACTTTGCATGCATTTGCCTACATTTTCTCTTCAAATGTAGAATCTCTCTCTCATAATATGGTGAATCACCTGTGGACCTTATCCTTCTTTGTGGTACAAATTCTACTAACATATTCCTCAGAAAATTTAGAGCTCCCAACCTGTTCCCATGCCCATATTGCCAAACCACCTTCTCTTTGGTTTGCTCTACCATCTAACACTACTGTACCAACAATAACACTCCCAGGCCTAACCAGGATCACATTAAGCAAGGAACCAACACCCTCGTCATGTAGGGGTTTCCACTGCTTGCACTAACCCTCTGTTGGATAACTGTGATGAAATTCTCTGCATCCTAGCACCCACCCCTTCCAAACCCTCAGTCCACTGCACCCCTGGCATATTTAGATCCCCTGCTACAACAACCCACTGCCTATCCTTCAACATATCAACTCTCTCTCTGACCACCTCAAGTGCCTGTTCCCCCTGTCCTGGTGGCCTATATACTGCTAGCAGTGTGATACTCCTTCCACTCCTGCTTACTTTAATTCCCAGTTTGAAAGTGGTTAGAAATGTGTTAGAAAAATAGTCAGAACATAATGGAATGAGGGTGAATGTGCAGAAAATTAAAGCACAGTACACACGGGCATCTTTCTTGTACAAGAAGGTGAACACTTTCTTGTTCACCTCGACTTGTAGCGAACGGCCACCGAGCATACTGGTGACTAGGATACAAGGACTTGTATACTAGCTAGTGTGGGATAGGGACAGTACTGTTTTTCATGTGCGAATGTATCTGAACAAACAGCTTACAAATACTAAGCATTTTGAAATATACGTGTCTTAGCTGAACAAAAGATGCTATTAAAGGAATATTTGCTGATCGTGCACCATGTCACTTTACACCTGGATGTACAGTGGATTCTCTATCCACCGTTTCTCATGGGACTGACAAAAAATTTCAATACATGAGGGATTTCGATGGATGTGGTCTTAAAATGCTGTAAAATAAATTAATCGGCCCCATAATGTGTTCCATGGATGCAGGTATTTCAATCCATCAGGTTGCAATACATAGAGAATCCACAAATTAACTAGAGACAATAATTCCATTTACATACAATAAGTATTGCACTTATTACCTCCAATACTTGTAATTCAGCCTAAAGTCTGCATTTAAAAGTTTAATTGTGTACACCAGATTGTACAAGAAAGTTGGTCGTGTGAACTAAACAATTAATGTGGCAGGATACTAGCTAGAACACTAGCTAGTGTTCCTTTTCTTGTACACATTTGATGCTCACTTTCATGTACAAGAAAGATGCCAGTGTGTACTGGGTTTAAGATAATGAAGTTTGCTAAGAAAAGAGATGTGGTCAGAGAGAACTACAGTGGGGCGGACAAGTGATTGGGGAGGTGGATAGGTACAAGTACTTGGAAGTTATACTGCAGGACGACTTAAAATGAAGGGTTGGGGGCAGGTGAGAGAGACAGAGAAGTTGTAACGAAGGGAAGATGTGCCTTGCCCTAATGCTGTTGGGATGGGTACTTAGAGGCACAAATAGGGGGGTGGTGAAAGAAAAGGCCTACAACACGATGGTGCGGCCTATCCTGGAGTATGTGGCTGCAATCTGGGACCCATACTTGGGGGGTAGAGAGAAGGGCAGCCAAATGGGTTCTCAATAGATGGTGAACAAGGGATGAAGGGAAGGGAGAGGAAAGATACTAACCATCGGTAGTGGTAGTCACTAAAATGGGGTCCACTGCAGGAGAGGAAGGGTGTGAATAAATTGGTGAGGATGTTCACCTGGTGAGAGGTGTAGGAAGGTGGGCATAACTGGGAGGCAGAATTCAAAGAAGACTCTATAGGGGAAGAGGGACTCATGAATAGAAGATTCAGAGAGTAGTAAAAAGAGCAGAGAGAGGAAAAAATTCCACGGCAAACGGAACGGTAAAGGAGCGAAACAAATTTAAGCAGCAGGCGTAGTGCAAGGGGGGGGGGGAAGTGAAGGAATTTATGAAGAGGGTGAGCGAGATTGTAATAAGTGAACCGAAAGGGGGAGTGTGATCAATGCAAGGGAAGAATTGCCCTGCCACAGAGCAGCAGCCCAACTGCAGGAGGGTAACCAATAAAATCAAATCATTAGTTTATTATTATGATCAGTCCTTTGTAGGCGACTTCCCAACCATGTTGGGAAAGAATGTTCTGGTTTTTACGCATAGGCATTGATGACGTATTATGAAAAGTCTACTGTAAATAAGTAATTTCACAGTTTAAAAATATTTTTTGTATTAACTATCACATTTCAACAACATAACCCGCAATTTGGCTGACTCCCGGTGGCAAGTATCTACCCTATCTCAGCTCATGTCTCCAACCTCTCCAAGTCCCTCCTGAACCCTCCAGCACTCTTCTCCGTGATAAAACTCTCCTGCAAGCCATTCCGTTTGCTCACTGTTCTCACCAGCATGTAGTCTCCCCCTCACCGTCCTCCATCTAAGTGGACCTTAACACTGTTGTCCTTCCTCTCTCTTTACAGTCGCTAGTCAACATAACCTTCAACTTACCTCACCCTCCAACCATTTTCATTTAATACTGTGTACAGACTGACTAGTTTCTCATTCCTTCTCCTGGCTGTCAGGGAGCTACACCCTATCTCTTTCAGCATCAGAGACGGCCTAAATTATTCTTCACCCTCTCCATCAAACCTCTGTTACCCTTTACCCAGCTGGCTGCCATTCTCTGCACCTTCCCCAGCTCCCTCACCACGACTTCCACTTGCAGGTCCCATACTGCAGGAGCATATTCAAGGATTGGCCTAACCATAATGTCTTTGCCTTTACCTTAGCACTGACTCCTTTCAGAACTCCCCAGCATTCCGAAGAGCCTCCTGCCAATAAAAACCACCCTATCCATTTGCCTTGTCCATTCAAGATTTCCTCGCAACATCATCCTAAGGTACTTATACTCAGTGGCAACCCCTATCTCTTGACTTCCCCATTTGAAAACTTCCTCATTCCTTTTCTTTTCATTTCCTTCATAAATCTACCTACCTTTGTCTTTTTCACATATTAACATTAATTTTATTTCTGATGGTCCACCTCTTGATTTTCTCAATATCCACTCACAACTTGACTGTCTCACCAGTTTTTCCATATAAGATGCAATCATCTGTGCAAACAGCCTCAATTTGCATACAACACTTACCTCCATGTCATTGACCATTATAGGGATTAACACACGAGCCCAACACACTCCCTTGCAGCACTCCTGTGTTACCCTTCCTTCTTGGGACCAAACCTCCCCCTACCTTCATCTTTTGTTTCTGTTCATACTGGTAATCCCCAATCCACTCAACCACTCTCTTGTCCTCAAGGTGCATGTCTACCTTTTCCATATCCTTTTATATAAATTACATTATAGGCCTATTCACTATTTCAACAGTTTAGATTCCTTTTTGGATATTAATTACTGGACTAATGGAATAAAATTACAGTAACTTAAGTAATTGCCAAGATAAGTTGTCTTAAAAATAATTTAAGAAAGCTGAATATTTTTGTTTATAGTTGAAACTTTGAACTGGGGAAGGCTTTGGCAACTACAAACCAATAAATGGGGGTTTAGAATGTCATGACAGACAATTCAACCCCAAAAGTGACTATAATTTTTTCAAAAACCAAACAGAAGCATGGTCACCTCGACGGTTATAAGTAGAGAAATTTTTCGCCTGGTGTAGGGATGTGTCGTCAACTGCCGTTGCATTATGACCCCAACTTTAGTCTCACATTGAATCCCAGGAGGGTAATAGAGGGACTGGTTGTGCAGTAGAGGTTATGAAGGTGTTGAAAAGGTTGCAGGAATACCAGTAAGGATTTAGGAAGGGTTACTCATGTTAGACACAGCTGGTAGGACCTTAAAAGGACTTGTGCAGTCAATTAAGGAGAAAGGAGTGGGTGCCTGCTTTATTTATTTATTAATTTTATTACTTGTTTTAGAATCCCAAATTTTTATGAGCATTAGCTCAGGGATTATGATACAAGTAATAAGTTAAAATACATTAAACCAGCTGAATATGAACTAATATAAATACAATTATAGATACAATTTAGTCATATAAAATCAAACAAACCATATCAACTACTTACGAACTCATCCACTGAAGTTTGTGCTGCAGTCAGCTTGAACCTGTTAAAATGAAACTCGCAGTGAAGTACTTTCTTCTCAGTCTTTTAATTAAACTCCTTGTACATTTTTTAAAACAAATCCTCCATGCTTTTGTTTGTGTTATTTTCTCTAAACAACCATAGTAAAATTAGCACTAATATTGTTGTCGCTTTCAAGTATTTTCATTGTTGCACATTTATAAATTGAGAATTACTTAATCAGATTAACAATAAAGTATACATATTTTACAACACGAGCAATGCAGTACAGTACACTAATCTTATATCCTAATGTTGATTGCACTTGTATTTTAGATGTCACATTTTTTGCTCATGTGCAATACTCTGTAGCAAACTGGTTAATGTTTACTTACAATACTGACAGTAAGTTGTACAATGTGCCTAGAGGCGGTTGGGAATAAAGTGAGCACTCAAAAAAGCCCTGCCAAAGTTCTATTTTAACTCTTTCACTGCGACATGCGACTTTAGTCGAACATCGAATTAAATGACTCTGTAAACCATAGATACATTGTTTTCTCGCTTAAATATAACCAAAAATTAATTATTAAAAAATGAAGATTTTTTTATAATTTTTTACATTATCTTGGCACAATTAAAAATTTTTTATTCCTCAGCAAAAGAGTTAAACTAATTTTAATCTTTCTGCGTATAACGGCTAACAACGGGAAATGTAACCTCTCTGGACACGTCACTTGATGTTTGCGCATCTAAGATAAATTGTGAAGTCAGTAAGAATCTATATAGTTTGATAAAAAAAATTTATAACTCATAAAAATACAATTATGTTGATTTCGGTTGCTTTTATTTTAGTATGGTTGTATTTAAATATGAAAATACATTGAACTATGTTGCGTAATTTTGCTGCCAACCATAAAATCAGTAAGGTAACTAGACTTAATGTTGAATCAAATGCAGTAACAGCTAGTGATATTTTTCAAATGCTAAATTTTTAGCGCTCACTCTATCCCAAATGACCTATAACAACAATAATAGGATCCCTTAGTTACAATCTAGGCGCCTAGTCCTAAATATTTGTAATTAATAAATTTGGATAGGTGTCCATATACCTCATAACTTCAATCTATCTGTACAAAAAGACAAAGAGAAAGAAACCTGTAACATCATTTTTAACATGCTAAAATCTAGAGATATGTCATCAGGTAATCTGCTAATAGGCTATTTTTAAATTTTCTTTTTACACTATGATGGCTATTATTACCTACGTCTAGTGACATCGAGTTGAACTTTTTTGATATCTAGTTTTAGTATTCCAGTTATGCAGCTACTGTGTCGACCTGGTCTAAGAGTATGATAAGTACTGTACAAGTTAAAAGTTTTGAAGTTGCTCACCAGTGGCGGATTTAAGGGGGCTACCGGGTGTTACACGCCCCCCCCCCCAAATTGTGTCCATCATTATGTAGCCAAAGTATGTCCAGTCGCCGCAAGGAAACTGGAGTTTTGTTCCATGATGATCCAAGTATATTTAATGTGTCCTACTTGTATGTATGTTATTTTTAATGTCCTGTAACAGTAAATAACTGCCTTTTTGAGATGGCTGGTATTTTACAGTTCATAAAGCCACGTAAGCAACCCCTCCCCCCAAATATGTTTTTAAATCCGCCACTGAAATGACAGTTTTGCATCCCTTAAGTATTGTTTCACAATACCAAATGGTATAGAAAAAGAAATAATTTAGACAGTGTAACTATACATAGCATAAACAATAGGCAGAAAAATATTAGCATTTAAGGCCACAGGTCACTTTTTTAATATTGAAAAGAGAAAATATATCAAAACAGTCACATAGATTTGTTGAAAATAGTTTTTACTTTGTAGTATTAATTTTTCAACAACATTTTTTTTATAGGTTTGGCTACTTAATGAAAATTGTAATAATCTTTATTTTGAAAGGATTTGGCTAGCCTACAGTGGAGAACCAATTTTCATCACATTTTATGTGCTGGTTTTACAATGTGTGCTCCTATTTAGAATGTAAAGAAAAAATATTAGCAAAAGCTGCCCAAATAGGAATATGTGGCCTTAACGTGGAAAGTAAATATTATCAGTACCATTTAATGTGGGCTTTTACTAATTAAGACAAACATCAAGACGTAATTTAAACACACCCAAAGCGTTACCAGTATTGATAGTTTTTTTTTGTTGTGAGTTCATAACTATTGCATTTTTTTTTTTAAGATTACTGACTTACTAAGTTCCATTTAGTTTTTCTGAGGTATGTTTCATTCTTAAAAGAGGTAGAATGTTGACATAACTTCAATTTTTCAATCTTTGTTGACAAAGTTTAGAAACTGTGACACATAACTTCACTCAAGGACAGGAACACGTCTAGCTCCTCCACGCGTCTAATTCCGACTAACTGAAACATGGCGTCCTACGTCCCCAAGCCAGCCCCGCAAGGGGGGGGGGTGACTTAGCACGGTGCAAATTAGTTCCGATACAAACACATTAAATAGAATGAAACTACATAGGATACATTACAAAATGGACACTGGAAAAATAGCAAAACATATTAAAACATTACTGGTAATTTTTGGAATGTTTTATCTTGGAGTATTGTTCCTGTTGCATCATGTTCAAGCGGAAGGATGCATATACATAGCATAGCTTATGCAACTGAATAATGGCGATTGAAAGTGAACGACAAATATTAATATACATTTTGAACAACATTGGAACAATTATTAGACACTTGAAAAACGTAGCAAATAAAGAGTAAATTTAAAGAAACATATTTTTAAAGGCAATATTTATTATTCACGACACGCACTGAGTGTAGGCCATAGTAAACGAGTACAGTGCGGCAGATGGACTAGTGGGATGGTGTGCTAGGCACACGTCAACCTTTTTAAGATTATCTTCGGTTCTAGTGAAGTATCTACTCTTGGTGTTGGATAAAAGAAAGGCAGCAGCATGCCCTTAGGGGTGTAAAAAACTGACTTTAACTGCTTTATTCTCATGATTCTTTGCTAATATACATACAAACCACCAAAAGTTATAGTATTTGATGGTAACTAACTCTGATTCTATATTTTCCAACATTAGCGACACACCTTCTGATGATACAGGAGCTTCTATTTTTTTCCTCTGTACTTAAAGACTACAGCTTTGTTTTCATTTGTGACTCAGATATAGTAGATATTTCAGTATAGATTTAGTGTGTTCCTGTTTTTGTCATGTCAGTCTTCGTGCCCTCACAACGTGTAGACAATATTTTTTTGTTTTCGTTATGTTCATCAATGGTGCAGTACTTAAATTTGTTTTCTGAAATATTAGTTCTTGCAAAATCATACAGCTGCAGTGGTGTCATGGTTTGTTCATTATATGGGCTCAGTAAACTTGCTTTAGTTGCAAGTCTTCTCACAGTCACTTTTCCTATGTGATGTAGCAAAGAAATGCCACTCAGCTTGGATTCCAAAATATTTTTTGTGTAGACAAAGGTTTAAAAATTTTTTCTGTTTTTGTAATGACTTTCGCACCTATCTGAGAAGTAAATAATTTTTTTCAAATCAACAATGGTTTTATTTAGCACAGCTATCAGATTTGTTTGGAAAATGTTGAATGCTATGATATTGTAGATTAAACATTCAAAAATTATGACGTAATTTAGATGTTTTACGTCACCGTGATCTTTGTAATACACTACAAAGAGATGAAGTGTTGCTAGGCCGTTAGTCCAATCCTGTAGCACAAAAGAATAATTTTCAGCAAAGTCACATGTAACAAGAACTTCTCCTTCATTCAAGTTCGATTTAGTTTTATTTATATAACCCTTCTGCACAAGAGAGATGAATGAGTGGGTTTTCAATTTTAACAAGGCTCCAATGAACTTTTTAATTTATCTTTATCTTTGATAAGTGTGTGTAATGTGCATCTATGTACAGACATCTATTTTTTGAATGTTACTTAGTCAACTATTTCTTCTTCAAACTTTAGAAACCGTAAATCTTTCAGTTTTATTGTCCGAGGGCATTCTTTACAAATATTGAAATAGATAACAATAAGGTGATGGAGGATGACACGTGGTTTTGTTCAAGCAGTTCTGGTAATTTTACAATGCTGCTTCGTCTCCATCTAATACAAAGTTGTTCATTTTGGATGCAGTCATCATCAACTCATCAACACAAACTATGGGTTCTACTCTTCCTTACTAAAATGAAGTTTTGTGGCCTCAACTCGCAAAATTTTGAACATCTGATACAATGTGTTAGGTATTCCCCTTTAAACACCTGATACATTTAATTACAATTTGTCAAAATCAGCCACTTTTACAGGGGAGTTTTTTGTTCGCTGTCCCTTTGAACCTGTTAAAATAAATACTACAAAATACCAGAAAGACAATTCTTTACTGTAAAACGGCTTTACAGTTTGACTCACTACTTTCCAAGTAAAATCGTCCACCATCATGACTTCTTAATCAAAAAAAAAATGAACAAAACACTGTCGGTAGAAATACAACAAAAGAGATTACTACATTCTGGTAAACAAAAGACATACAAAAGAAAAACAAATAACTCTTTCAATTGTTCTCAACACCCTCCCTCAATTGAAACAACCAACAGAAAAACACTATTAAGCAAATTTACACACTGTTTCTGTAAAAACAGAACTTGATTAAA
>PNEQ01118622.1:0-11837 GCA_003012365.1 Medauroidea extradentata
CATTAGTACATACAACACTAACGCTATCTAGCTTACGACACTGGAACCAAGAAGATTGGTGTAGCTACCAGCTCTCCTGGTAGAAAGACCCAGCACCAAAGTCCTAATAATCAGCACCACCTAGGAGACGATCAGTAACTACTTGTAGCCCGACCTAGAGGTTAGCTATGGGGAAATGTGCTCACGAGAATGATACTGAAAATACCTATAGAGTTGCGCCATGCTGCAACACCAATCCAATATGATGTCACATCTCAGGAATGTGACGACTAATGTAATGGAGGAGTGAGGGGGAAGTACAAAGGTTAGTATTGCACCATACTGCGACACATGTATGCGCTGACTCGGTGAGGAGGGGAAGGTGGTACAGGATGACATCATGGTATTGTGGGGGGGAGTGTTACGGGATGAGCGCGTGATTCGCATGCATGTAGTGACTTCGGAAGAAAGGTGAAGGTCAAAACAGGTTGGCGACGATGAGGGGAAGGGGAGGTGTCTGTCAGTGACTTGAGTGTAAAGTATGGTGGGGACAGTAAGGAAGCCCCATCTTGGCATATAGTGTTGGTTATTTTTTTAATTTAATCGAAAAAAAAATTTCTGTATGAGGCATGAGTGGGGGATGGTAGGAATGCGAAATCGAAAAGTATTCGGACGATTTCGAAAAAAAAACTCTTATACTTTATTGGGTTTATTGGAAATCGTTTGGAAATAGCTAGGGGGCGTGGTGGGAGAGCTCGCCTAGGTGTGATATAGTTAATTACTTAAATAAATTTTGTTAAAGAGATGTTATATTTATGAGATGTGAGTGGGGTGTGTTTAGAATGTAAAATCGAAAAAATTTCGGAAGACTTGGAGAAAACCCCTATAGTTTATTTGATTGGATTTAATGAAACTTGTTCGGGAATGGCTAGGATAGGGGTCGGATTTAAGTTATTAGCGTGGGGAAGTGTTAGGGAACTTCGTTCAGGTGCGGTATGGAAATTTACTTAAATTATGTTACAAGAAATATATTTTTACATTATGAGGTATAAGTGGGGGTTGGTAGGAATGCGAATTAGAAAAAATTTCGGATAACTCGGAGAAAATCCCTATAGTTTATTTGATTGAATTAATTGACAGCAGGTATCGCGGACAAGATGGATGCTGGAAACATAATTGTCGATGAGAGATATTGCACAATCAGGCTTCTTATTGCTCCTTTTCAGCCTCCTCCAGCCTGATTGTGCAATACAGTGTTTTTGGGAATTTTTTTAGTTTTCCAGGAAAATGTTGAGGGAAATTCGGGGAATTTTGAGGGAAAAAACGGGAAATTTTGAGGGAAAAAAGGGAAATTTTTTTGACTTTGAGGTAAAAAAGGGAAATTTTGAGGTAAAAAAGGGAAATTTTGAGGTAAAACGGTAGTCATCACACGAATCCTACAATCCTATCCCCCATTCCCTTGTCCCAGAACATACCAAAACATACTACTGACAGCGACGATGACCTGAGGAAAAAATTTTTCACCTTCGAATCACCATGCCCCTGGTACCATCTGAGCCGTACAACGCAACATTTGTACCGACTGCAAACGTACCAGAAACATGGACTCAAATGGGATTCCGGCAACATTCCATACACCCAAACACCCAACGTCTTGGGTTACATCGTAAATGAAGATTGTCCAGTGTTTGTGCCCTACATTCCGGAAAGTTGTTGAAATATATACTGATAAACTTCACAACTGCGAGAAAAACCAATTTTGTGCACAATGTAAGTCGGAAGCCCCGAGACTTTAGTTTTATGAAAACCCATAGTACATGTAATAATTCATGATGAACGAGAGAGACTTTGCTGTACAGAAGTTAATACTGAATGTAATATTAAAAGTGTCAATGTATTGTAAATAAATAGTATTCGAAAAATAATTCGTCTTTACGTTTAACAAACCATCAAGTATTAAAATCCATAACCAGAACATCAAAATAATATAAGTGGTTTAAAAACAAAATCTAGCTAATGTTTACGATGTATACTTAAGCTCTCAAGAGAGGTGCATACCTAATAAATAGCCACTCACTACCTAATTAAAAAAAGTTAGCAATTCAGTACATATATATTCATTCCCCCCAAAAAAGTAATGTTCCATCACAGGATGGAGAAAAGAATATTGCATAGAGTGACTACACATCATACGTGAGTACAGTACAAGTAAAATACGTATAAAAATTATTTTCACAGTAAACTATGGGCGAATTAGAATCACATACATAGCTAGCTGGCCGTTTCTGCGTCGGCGCGAGAGATACATAGCGAGGGTGAGGGAGGGTGATGCAGGATGATATGCTTGAGGCATGTGCATGCCTCCACACTGTTAGAAAAAACAGTAAATTTTAAAAGAATTTAACGAAGAACGTGACTTAAATGAACGAAGAGGCATCAATAATTTTTAATAACGGATTCTTCGTGGAAGAACTTCGTAAAGAAGCGCAGACACAGAGAGAAATAACATTCCCTCTCTCTCGTAGTGCATGCTTCGGACAAGTTCGTGTATCTTCGGCCAGGGTCCGAGGTGCCAACGCATATATGTGGAAAGCTGAACACACTAAAAAAATTAATAAATTCGTGTAATGCCAACGGAGGAGTATCTATTTCTGCTTCTTGCTAGTGGGAAGTTTGACAGTCGGTATCTTCCTGTTTAGACTAATCAACATAAATATTATAATATTAAATTTCTACTCATAGTTACTTCTAGTTACAAAGGTGCGTGTTTGGCTGCATTGGAAATGGCGAGTTTTCTTTTGTCCATCTACATGTTTGTTCTTCAAGGTTATGTTTTCGCGTACGCCATGACCACGTGTTGATATTTTCACCAAAGACAAAAGCAAGCATTAAAATATGTTTTTAATTAGGATTTCGTAAGCACAGAGTGATCTAGAAGTAAAAGTAAAGGTAAGTACACGTTTGTTATGTAGTCCTAGGCTGGTTGTGTTTGTATTTGATAGTAATAAACTACGGTGTGTTGTAGGCCATGCCGTACTTTTGTTTGGGATTCATATTAAGATAGCCCACCGTACGTTATAAAAAAGTTAAATCTGTGTTATTTTTTTAAATTAGCGTTTCCAGGAAAATGCAAGTAACCCCACTTGTTTCCAACAGTAACGTAAGAAATATCTGTACTGCTTAGTTGTGATTTTGGTAACTGTTAAGAATTGGTACTCATCATAGAGGTGAGTTATTTTTTTCTATAGGCCCCAGTGTTAGAAATATAGTCGTATGTGTAGAACAGTTTTCTTTATGATAGATAACCTAACGTAACATAACATAACCTAAATTAGCCCAATCCGACGATGGTTTTTTTACGTAGTACTTTTTAACAGCGCTAGAACCATTTGTTGTGAATAAGCCGTAGGCCTACCTCTAAAATTAATAATATGGCCGGTATTAGATAAGAGGTATGGTTTACATTTCCTATAATTACTGCAGCAGCACTTTGCCCACTGGAGGTTCTGCTGTTTCCATTGCTTGATTATATTAGCTACGGTACCACTATGCATAATTTCTTACTACATACTACATCGTAGTATTGAAGAGCAGGCATTCATACTGTAATTCAATAAGGAAAAGTCACAGCAGATTGTAAAACATTAATTTTGTAGCTTAAAGTAAGTAAATTTGCTTGACGTGTTGGTGGCGAGGCCAAAGGGAAAAGTATTTGCCTCAGTGCCATTACCAGGGCACTAAGCGAGTGTCGGGCTCTCCAGCCCAACTTTCCGTGGGCTGCCGGCTGCTGCTGGGGCGTGGGTCTACCGCCCGTGTGGCTGCGTCCCTTTGAGTCCTCCACATCCTTGGTTGAGGTGGGTGTTGAACCCACGAGGTGCTGGTTTTAACAGGAAAAGCCCAGACGGAGCAACGCTCAAAATAATACAAAATGTACGTCTGGACTACGTTTATTGTTCTCGATAACGTAAGACAACATGGACTCGCGTACGTGAAGCGGATCCCCCTCTCGACGCCTGGGGTGGCGAATACAGTGAATCGCGAGATTGCGCGACTATACACTAAAATGAACATAAATTCTCGGGCGAACTTTGAGTCTACGATGTTGGGGCGGCAGTGCTCCTGGGTACGTCACTTGGTTGGACTACGTAAAGTTCCGTACTAAACAGATTGAATGAAGTTACTATTGTCCTTACACGATGGATGCAGTACGAACCCGAAGGCCCAGGAGCCGCGGCGTCGTGTGGCCGTCCTTCCTCACGCCCGGAACAAGACTGACTTCAACATGATGTCCTCCCTCGCACAATGCGAGAAAGGGCGCGAAAAAATACCGCTCTCCGCTTCCACACATGTGAGTTAAATAGCAAATACACAAAACACTATAAAGTTGACACAATAACTACTGATACTATAACATTGTCTTAAAAAAAAGCACTGATTGATTTACATAAAAATGCTGATTTCTGTAGGGAAATGTACTTAAATGGCCTTCCGCCCCGGTTGTCTTGTTAACTTGTCTCTCAAAGTTCAGGCTGGCCTTAATTCACATAACACTTTATTAGTTGCACTACAAGAGATTATATATTGGGTTATTTTGAATTTACACACAAACACTTGGCGCGCTCGGCGCCGGATATCACTCCATGCAGTTGTCACCTTGAGCCACGGTGGCGACTCGGGCGAACCTTTCCTTGATACTTTCTGATGATTTCCTAACTTCGCTATTTCCAGTGTCTAGCGACGAAGTTGGTGTTATTAGGGCCGTTGAACCTTCCGAAATGTGGCTGCACTCATCCCATATTCTCCCAACGTCACACAGTCTGTTTCCGTACCTTGGTGTCTCGGCAATTGAACACGTTGTGTACAGCATCTGCTCAATGCCCACAGAAACGACCACTGTCCGGGCTCCTCGATGGGTGCTACAGGTGTGTGTGTTGCCTGAGCATGGTTTTGTGGTGGCTCCTTTTACTTCCTTTTGTTCTGTTACTACCCACGTGGCGATATTAAGGTAGCCCTCTAGTTGTCGCCGTCGGTCGGCTTGCTGTGTTGGGCATGTTAACACCATTACTGTGGCACCGCTGTGATGCGCCAACAGTCGCTGATAGATGTCAGCGCACGTCATGCTCATTGCTTTATTTTGTCTAGCTTCAGGGTTCCTACAGATAAGAAAACAGGGAATTCGAAATTGGTCAGGGAAAACCTGCAAAAGTTGTGGAAATTGTTTTTGGTGCCTGAAAATTTGAATGTGTAAACAAATAAAAACATGATTTGACTTTTCTATATAGTCATTCTCTTCTTGCAATAATTTTTTAATGGGAATAATGTAGATTCTTCAAATTTTTTTAACATATAATAAGAATTAATATGTTATTTTAGTTTTAAACCTAAAAAATTGGAATTAAAGAGACAGCTGTCATGGTTTCCGATATGAAACAAGGTTACAGTAAATATACATATTTAGTAGTAGGCTATATGAAACATAAGGTTAACTCAACTGTTAGTGAATAGACATATTTTACCGGTTGAATAAGTCACAAGCTGTTAGCAAGCATTTGCCGAAACTGTTTGCATTTACAAGAAATCAATAAAATGCAATATTCAGTCAATATAAATGGCTACCTCTATGGAGCTACAAAATTGTGTATTTGTTATTGCCTTATCAGGAATAGAAATACACTGTATGAAGGAAAATACTTCTTCACGAACACATTTATTGGAAAATAGACTGATTTCACTATTTTTACATGTACAACATAATAAACTGTAGAAATAAATTTAATTATGCACCTGTATGTATTGAAAAATTTATTGCATCATTTTATTTTAAAATAACTTAAATTTCGTCCATATTTCACATAAATACAGTTTGTTTTGAGTTCAGATTTGTTCGAAATAAAACAGGAAATAACAAGTAAAGGTAAAGATCCTGTGAACAAACTCTGTAACCGTCCTCCTGCCTCGGTTGCCAGAAACGTGCAAACACCCTCAGCCTGGTTGCAGCACGTTTGCAAACATCCTTGTAAACAGGAGCGCTAAAATGCTCTGTTCACAGGTACCGCTACCAATTCAACTGCTAAAATACGCCTATTGAAAACAACTTGTGATAATCTGTCTTAACTGTGTATTAACCTATGGTAATACCTAAGATTGGCACACTGTAAAATATGTATCCTGGTGTACAGTTGCTGTTTACTGGTTTATGGATGGGGCCAGTGGTGGGGTGAAAGAGAAAGCATACATCACGATGGTACGCCCAATGCTGGAATATGCAGCAGCGGAGTGGGATCCTTACAATGCAGGAGAGGTGCAGGACCTGGAGAAGGTTCAGAGGAGGGCAGCCTGATGGGTGAAGGACAGGTGGAGAAGGCAAGGGCAGGAAGGTGAGGATGAAGGAAACTACAGGCCAACAGTGATGATGAAGGAAATGGGTTGGAGTACTTTGAGGGACAGGCGAAGAGTGGAGAGGCTTGTTAAGTTGTTCAAGGTGGTGAGGGGTGTGGGGGATGGGGAAGGTTAGGTACCCAGTTGATCAGAAGTGATTATGGAGGAAGAGGGAACAACAGTGAGAAGCTCCAGAGAGTTTGGTTGAGGATGGAGAGGGGTAGGCAGTCGATGATGGTCAGGTCGGTGAGGGAGTGGAACGTGCTGAGGGAGGAGCTGGTGAGGGTTGAGAGTGTTGGGCAGTTTAGAAGGGGTCTGGAGGGAGAGTGAGTGGGGGTGTGTGGACTTGCTACCAGGCGATAGCTCATCTGCAAGGATCTTTATTATTATTATTATTATTATTATTATTATTATTATTATTATTATTAAATGCTGCAAATACAGGCTAACTAGCACTGCATTTGTCAGAGCTACAAAGTTTTCTGAGTGGGTTTTCATAAACAACCCTATCTTGATATTGGTAGACATAAAGTGTTAGAAAATGCACTTTTAATGTAATTCACTGTTTCTCTTTGGATAAAGTGTTTACTAGTTGGATTGCAATATGTATTTAAACACTGTTGTTATTCTTGCAAATCGATTAGGCCTAAACATTTGGGATGTAGTGTTGAATTAAGTTAACCTGAATAAATGTATTTAAATTTGTGTATAAACCTTGGTAACATTAAAATTAGTTAGGGCCTAAATCTGAATTTTATGCTGTCGTAGGTGTCTACTAGCGATTGTAGAAATTAAATAAATCGAGGACCTTAATTTTTCACCTGTAATATGTGTGGTGTGTTTACGAAAGGTGAGCGACTGTAACTTAGCACGGGCATCTTTCTTGTAGGCCTACAAGAAAGTGAACACTTTCTTGTTCACCTCGATTTGTAGCAAACTTGTATCGTGTGAATGGCCATTGAGCATACTAGTGACTAGCATACAAGGACTTGTATACTAGCTAGTGTGGGATAGGGATGGTACTATTTTTCATTATCATTCTTGTACTATTTGAACGTAAACAAACAATTTCTATGCACATACAAATGTTTCTGAACAAAATTGCTTACAAATACGAAGCATTTTGAAATAAATAGAGGCTTTGCTGAACAAAAGATGCTATTAAACTAAAGAAATATTTGCTGATAGTGCGCCATGTCACTTTACATCTGGATGTAATTAACTAGAGACAATAATTCCATTTTTACATTTTAAAACTTATTTTTGGTGCAGGTACGATAAATATTGCACTTATTACCTCCAATACTCAAAATGCAGCCTTAAAATCTGTATTTCAAATTTTAATGTTGTACGCCATATTGTACAAGAATGGCCATGTGAACTAAACAATTAATTTGGTAGGATGCTAGCTAGACCATTGGTTTGCTTTTACCTCATTATTATTAATTTTTCATGTTTATAATGTAGGCCTGGTACTAAAGTGAATAGTTCAAATTAAAATGTTAGTTAAATATCCTTTTACAATTTATCTTAACAATTTTTCCCTCAATTTCTTTCTCAATTATTCTTCCATTTTATTCAGTTTCTTTCAATAGAAGTAGAAACTAAAACTTGTTTTACTCTGGCCCAATACTTGCTAGCATAGCCCTACATCTGTCAAATTGTAGAGATTTATTCTCTTACCGAATAGAAGAAAATTGTTTCCCCATTTTAATTTACGTATCCAATCCTTGCGATATCGCTGTTCGTACAAGTATCTGTTAATGTTTCTAGTTTAGTTTTATTACGAAAATCAAAATTATGAACTGAATTTCCTCGCAAGAGACATCTCATGTAAACAAATATGTGTTACCACTTCTTCATAGAGTAGGCCTATTTATGGTAACTAAGTAGACGTTGCACTTTTACTGCTGATACCGGCGACACTGCTGTCATCTTCTCGATATATCGAGATGTTATGTTACTGCGTGTCGATAGGCTTCAAGTGCATCAAATATTTTGATAAATGCATATATTTGCGCGAGTATGTCTATAGCTACAAATATGTCCTAATTTGTATCTCAAATCATGGTGCAACACATATTAAATTGTAAATATTTGGGTTAAGTGGTATAATGTTTGAAATATCAGTTAATATCTGTTTTAACCTTTAAGTAATAGTGAAAATTGTATAAAATAAGTTGAAATGATAGGCCAAATATATGATAATTAAACAAAACCAAAACTATCTGTAAGGAAAACGTCCACGTTTCGAAGCTTGTGCCAAAATTGATTCGCGATGAAACATCCGCCAAGGCTTCTGAATTTGCATGATAAGTTTTAATGAAAATACCCAATTCTGCTGTATTTCACAAATTACCCAAGTCCTAATTTTTGTGGTTACTTAGTATTGCAATAAACAACATGCATATTTAACACATATATTGTCTGAAAGATTCTTGCGACGGGGTAAATGATTTAGTGAAACATTATGGACATATATGACATTGCAGTGCTGTGTCATTTCAGAAAACCTAGGAAACCGATAAAGGAAAAACAAGCTGAATTAGATGTAGACATTGCATACATAACAAAACCTGAAATATCCCAAGAGAAATTGTAGGTATCAACTTTCAGAAAATACCAAACAAAAATTTTAAGTTTAGTACAAAAATAAAAGGTAAAGAAACTGAGGTAACTCAGGACACAAAAATTAAACAAGCACAGACAACTAAAACAAAGACATTGGTACACACAAAAACTGGATGACCCAAAAGCTACATCACAAACATAAGACTAGACGAAACAACAATTAAAACTTAGTTTTTCTCGGACTAGCTAGTCATCGACATTTCGGGAGTTAAAATCTGCTCCTACCTCAAGGAAAAGTAAAAATTGGAATAAAATAAGGCTTCAGATTTTGTTATTTATGTGTGTTGAATACAGTTAATTTGGCTTGTTTTTACTTTATTATTTCTCTTGGTTCGCTCTTTGATTTTCTAAGGCAATATTGCTTTACAATGGTGTACATGCACAATATTTCACTATATTAATATATATAGTTGGATATTGCTTAGGCTTCTTCTGATGTAGCCTATGTAAAAATATAAATAAATGGTTTATACATTAAAATTTGTGTTTATTTAGTTTTCTCAGACGTAAGTAGCAATTTTCTGGGTAATTTATCACATAATAACAGAACCTTTCTTGACACATCATCACTGCACTGACTAGACTTTAGTCAGTAGATGGCAAGGTAGCAATGTGTTGTAGTCTTTACAAATATTAGCTGTGAGAAGTGCAGGGAGCTTAATAAAAACACATCACGTTGCTACTCACATGACACAGAAATATTTTAATTCCAAATATTTTTCTGGAGCAGAAATAAAATGAGTTAATTCACAAAGGTTAGTTGCTAAAACCCAGTACTCGTGCAGTAGTGGTTGGTATTAAAAGTTCACAAGAGTACTGTAAGCACAGTTTTCTGCAGCATTTTAACAAAACATTTAAACCATTTCTGTGTGTTTTAGTACCAGTAGAATTTTTAATGTTAGTTTCACGGATCACAAAGGCCTAGTGTTTTCGTTTTCAACCCTGTAATGAGCACAATTGGACTTTTTTTCTATGTGCACTTGCACATACCCTTGTAAAGATTTGAACATCTGTGCACAGATCAAATTTTGCTTGTACCTTTGTTCATTGCAGACACTGTGTCTTCATTTGACTCTTGAGATGCTTTCGAAAACTTACGAGGGTAGGGTAGCTCAGTCAAAATTTCAGTTTAAAGAGTTGGAAACATAACCAGAGTGAAATTCAGCTGTGTATGAATGTTAACCAGACAGTCTCTCGATCAACTTCTCGCTTGCCTTGCTTGCGAGCAGGGTAAGTAGCAGTTACCAGACAAAGTCACCGTTTGGCCCGAAAAAAGTCAACATTAAATTTAACCAAAACAAAGTGTAACTAAATTCAAGAAACAAATTTTGTACATAGGCCTAGTTATCTATAAATAAAATAGTGTAAACAACGTGTTGTGGATGTTACATTTAGCAAAATATTTAATAGGTATATTTTTGTTTTTTTTCCTACCATGCTAAAACTGTGAACAACATTACAGGCATTCTGTGAATCGGGGTGATTGACGAAACCTGGTCACGTGACTAGAACACTTCCTACTCCAGCGTGTGAGATTTAAAAAGCGCCTTGGTAACAGCAGGTACTAACCCTCACTATATGCCAGCCGTAATACACAAATTCCTGGCCATACTAACGTAGGTAAACACTAATTTATTTACTTAAGAAAGTTTACGAGACCTCTTTCGACTTGACATGTGTAACAATTTCAATGAATGTGCATATGTATGTCCGTACAAATAGGTTTTTTGTTTTTTGGTGGGCTGAGATTGGTTTACATGGACGAATCACGAAGTGCCAGTGGCAGCTGGTAGTTACTACTGATGTATGTTAATGCTGGTCACAAATGGTAAGGGTCTATGTCAGTTCTACGACTCGTCTCTTCCCCGAACGTTTTTTTCCTCTCCCCACTACGCTGGGGGTTGTACGAGGGGGTGTTGCGGGCGGTGACACATGATGGAAGCTGTGACCAATAGGGAGGTTGTTTCTTTTTTCTTTTCTTTGACGATGCGCGCGCACACTCATACACTGTCGCGGAGAGATGGGAACGACGAAACTAATGCGACAAAGTATTAGGAGACAAGCAGCGAACTGGAGGTGTGTCGAGTGCTCGGTCGAGTCACAGGCTTCGGCTATGTTTATTCTTGAAAAGTAAGTATTTTCAAGCGGAAAGAAAGAGTTTTGTAAAAATTGCAACAAAGCCAATTTATATAAAAGTCTCTATTTAATGCTGTTTACGACGACAAGAGAAAAAACCTGTACTTAATTATATAGTTTAAACATTTAACTGGTCCTGTTAGGTGACAATGTTTACAATACGTAAAGAGATGTGTGAGTAAAGGACAGTACAAGGCTGAGTTTTAATAATTTCCTTTATGTTCAGATTATACTGACCTATTTATTAACTGCCTGTTGTCTCGGCGATATTTTGGTTGGAAAAAATGAAATTAAAAATATGGTTTTGAAAATAAATTAGAAAATGCTTTAGCGTCTAAAAAGTACAGCATATCGGGAAAGGTTTTTAAATTATTCATATAGGAAAATTTTTACAGATTATATAGGCTATAATCTACCTATAACAATAGTCACTTCGCTGTAATTTCGACTCATTTTGATAACATACCATAAGCGGGGGTGACTTTGGGACACTTTTAGACAATTTTATTTTTCTGGATGGTCTACTGTGAGACAATTTTATTTTAATTTCATACAGACATTTATTATTTGGATTTTATAGCAAGTAAATTTCTTTACTCAGAGCTGCCATGCATGCGAAAAATGTTATTTGTAATGTCCTAAAGTCAGTCAACGTGTCTAAAGTCACATCTGCTTACAAGAAACGATCTGAACAAAACGAAACGTTTTGCCGG
>PNEQ01118630.1:0-18783 GCA_003012365.1 Medauroidea extradentata
AATATAATAAATTATATAAATTAACACTATTTCTTTCTGTTCATGTAAGTTCTATGGTCGCAACCTCAGAATCACTTATCTGTACCTTTTTCTTAAAAATATTTAGCAGATGAGCTGTTGATCTTTGTGGGTTTTCTTTTGAAGGAGACATTGAATGATTGTGTTAAAAAAATGGCTCATTCTTAAGAAGATCGCCACACTATAAAAAAAAATTATTAGTTTAAAAGCGTTATCCTTTGCAATCCATGACATAAAATATTGATGGAAGATGTCGAAGGAGCAAACAAAAGATTACAGATTATTCGCGAAATTTACTACTCTCTACCAATGTTTAGGGCCAGGATTTTGTCGCGAAAAAATGTTTGCCCCACTTTGTTTCAGTGTCTCACGTGCACAATCGACAGTTATGCTTCATGGTTATTGGCAGCGTGTCTTTGTTCAGACACGTTTCTCATTTGACTGCACCAATCATAATAAGATTATTGTGACTGCGTACGTCTGCAATTTACCAAGGCAAGTAAGAGTAAAATCATCCAATCACAGACGATGTAGCAGAGCTAGAGATGTGCACATAACGCATTGAAACCAAATGTTGCAAAAATATTTTCGCCATAAAATCGTCACTCTAATGCTATGTTTTTTAAATAGTGTTTTTGCTGCTAAGCTATATTTATTACCCGCAAGATAAACAGTCTCAGAGAAACTTTTTCTCTGCAACTATGAATGTTAGATTTTCATATACAGTCAGTGTCAGAAATATTTGTACACCTGCGTTATTTTTAGTATAGACTATTCAGGATAAACTGTTCATTGCTTACAATATTATGTGGATCATTATGCCTTCATCTTTACTTTTTTAAATACGAAAACTTCCATGTAACTAAATAATAGTGTAAACATTACACAACTCTCAAAACTGCACTGCCGTCGTCGCTAGCCCGTCCTCCAGGCAAGGTTCTTGTTAATCATAACAAAACTTTACTTCTGTCGCCTCACTTAATACATTTTTTGATTTTTCTAATTGTTGTGTAGTCCTCACTTAAAAATGAACTACCTATACAACTGAACTTAACCAGCTGCCAAGTAACAACGGTTAGTAATAGATAAAAAAGATCAAAGTCATTGCGTAGAAAGTATTTGTTATGTTATATTTACGCACAATATACATAAAAGTAAAGTAGCAAAATGTAGACGACTACGTAATTCGACATAAATATTCGTGCATGTCAGAAGTAGTACTCGTACGGGTATAAACAAGTTCTGTATACAGTGATAGCGCCGTTGTGGTTTAATGACAGTTCATTCGACAAGTAATAGTTCTTAGATGGCTGTGTGACAAATAATCTCCGTCAAAATGTGGCGTAAGGTGAAAGAAACTAGTGGGGCATGACTTAGGCTCGTTATTAAACTTCACAAGTGCAAATCTTTGAGAGAGATATCTGCACTAATCAGAATACCTCGTTCGAAAGTCCAGTCCATGATAGACCAGTACTGTGTAACAAAGTCTGTGGATGTCCAGGCAAGCTGACTGCTACAGATAAACGTAGAGTGGTTCATCTAATTACATACTACACTAGATTATGTGTACCAAATATTGTGAAAGAATTTTCAAGTCGAGGGCTCCGAGGGCTCTCAGTGTCTAGGGTTGGAAAACTAAGGGCCAATGGTCGCATTGCTCGCAAACAATTTTTCGTTTCTGAAGTGAATCAGAATAATAGTCTTGCTTATGCAAAACAACAGGTAAATAAAGGCCACGCTTATTTGGAATGGAGTTTTTTCTTCGATGAGAGTAAATTTAATCTGTTCGGGTCTGACGGACCATGTAAATCATGGCGAAAAAAAAAAAAAAAACAGAGATACAGCCCAAGAACTTGCGACCCACAGTCAAACAAGGAGGTGGAAATGTGTTAGTATTTAGGCCCTGTATTTCGAGTCAGTTTTCACACATTCACCGAGTAACAACTGACAAATTTTACCAATATTAACAATGCTACATTAATAATAACAATACTAACATAATCGCGTAGCTTACAGATGTACTGGTCTTAAAACCGCCTTTGGAGCGTTATTAATTTTCACATAATGTGATACATAGTGGTTTAAACAGGCAAACTGGTATGTCGGCGGACAACTGGCTATGCCCTAGAAAAAATTGTCAGATTCTACCTAACATAGGGGTAAAGCACTGCCCCCGTGTGGTTGACAACCCGCATTTCGTACGTTACACAGGTTGCATAGCGGCAGGCGTTAGTAATCATCTTATGAGAATACTACAAAATAACTTTCAACGAGGACCAATATCCTAAGAGTATCAGACAAAGGCAAACTTCCTCGTTCCAATCAAACCTTTTTTTCCTAGATTATCAAATGATGTTGATTACAATGCACGGTTACCACTTTTCGAACAATTGCAACGACCCTTATACGAATTGTATTAATATTAACGGAATGATTTTAAAAAATGCAAACCAAAACTTTTAACAGCTTCGTTCACGGAAACTCAATACGAAAAAGTGGTCTTTGGTATCAGGGGTTTCTTATTTACGTTCATAAGAGCGTTATCAAACTTATTAATTTAAGGGCGCGTACCGCCCTTGATAATAACGGTAAGATATAAGTAGTATAATGTTTTAAAAATATTTCGTCGTCAGGAATCACCTCACTTAAAGTATCTGTTTATTTAAGAACCATCCTGTATTTTAACTACGTTTACGTCTCCTAAAATAACTAAAAATACATTTCTAGGTCATTCAAACCTTAATTATAATTGTTTAGTATAATTCAAATATGGGTTTATGTATGTGTTTTTGTAACGTAAGTCGGTAATATTTGTAGCATTTCTTAACTTAACAAATTATGTACTTTTTAATAACAAATTTTATTATATTCTTAGCAAATGTTTAAATGTTTTCTGTAGTATGTATAACGAGTATTACCACTTTGCTTACATGTAATTCTTTACAGTTCTGTGTAAAGCGAAAACTTTTGAGAACTAAAATTAGCCAGTTTGTGTATAGTATCTATCAACCCCACTATGGGTACAGTTGTAAAATTCTGCCTGAGCTTAGTTTTACCCACTTATTCAAAAAATAATGGATTACTAAAAATATATAAATACTTTGTGAGTCATGACTAGCACATCACCTAATGTTTTCATATTTCCACATATTAAAAAAAATATTTTATCATAAAACTGAAAATGTTACAGCTATACAGGTTATTCCTTAGTGTTAAGGGTGTTTGAGTTGCAGAGCAAGATTTGATAATCACAGGCTAAACAGTCTCAAATAATTACTAATTATCTGTAAAGGAAACGTTTATATTGTATGGCATTCATAGCCATAAAAGAAAAATTATTGAAATTCTAGCCCAAAAACTTTCACGTAAGCGAATTCAAAGTTGCGTCCATCTTATACATAGCGCAGCGGGAAGACAGTTTCCTGTTTTGCAATAACAATAACATTACGTACATTTTACGGACGTCTGTACAGATTTAAGCATCGTTGTATTTAGTTTAGATCCTAACTGAACTTAGCGAAGCCGATTAAGAGCTAAATTGAAAACAAGTGGCCGTTTAAAATTTAGCAATGCTTCAAATTTTAACTTTGGTAAATGGGAATCGTCGTCCAATTAATTGCGACTGGTCTTCGAAATTTATGTATATAGAAAATTTCTGTTCTCAATATACTTCGTACGCAACACACTTTCAGTCGTGGACAGAGAGGGAAAAATTTTTAGTTGCCAAACCATTTTTGCTCTAATGAGTTTTCGCGCCTTTCAGTTCGTTTATTATGGTGGGTATTTTATTGGACTGTGTGACCTACTCCCGCGGGTTGTCAAATGCAACTTCACATATTTAAAAAGTAATTGGAGAGGGAGTAATTTTTTTTGCCAAACAAGTTTTACTATAACGACCTGTCACGCCGCTCAGTTCATTTATTACTGCGGGTGTTATAATGGACAACATAACCTACTCGCACGGCGTGTCAAATACGAATACAACTATACACGCATATACATGTAAAAACTAAAAACGAAAATATAGTTAAAGTATCAAAATAGCTTGATAATATTAAAAATTCTACTTGGCATGTTTAAATTTCAAACGTACGATTTATTTTAAGAAGTAATAAAGTACCTGATGATGAGTATTTATTGCTACTTTTAAGATCAATAACTAATTATTTTATTTTATCTTTATTAGGCCTTACGTCTTGTCAACAGCGAAATCATTGGATACGGTTTATACTCGACTTTGTACCAGGACAGAATCTAGGAAAGGAATCGGCCATGGCCTTTGAAATGGAACCATTTCAAGCATTCGTCTGGAGTGATTTCGAGAAACCATAGAAAACCGAAATCAGTATGGCCGGAGCCGGCGATCGGACCTGGGTCCTCTCGAATACCCGTTAATTATGTTTTAGATGTTTTATAAAACTTATTGTCACTGTGCATAGAAAAAATTTACATTAGAAAATTCATCCACGAGTCTTTGTATAACTGCTGTACGTCCTGCTGGTCTTTGTTGTCCTATTCGGGGTTTAACATCTGTCAAGGGAATGACGGGAAATTGGAGTTGCGTGGAATACATCAAAGAAACATATAAACACCATAGCTTTCACGTTCTATGAAAAGAGCTGCTGTTACAGCCCGTCGTAAAAAGATCAGACATGATGCGGAATTATTCTGCTGTAACGTCCTATCATGTAGGTGCATTATTTGTTAGCTTAGTTTAGTACTTATCGTACGAACTTGACTGTTGCCGGGTTGCGCAATAGTTTCCCCTAAAGACAGATTTCTTTATACTGGCGTATAAAAAACCAATAATGTCATCCCAGCACTATCGTATCTACACTTTTGATGGCCCGGACTCACATCAGAACGTAACACCTTCAGCTCTGGAAAAGTTTATTATTTCGAGAGATAAAGTATGAAGGTTAGTTCTGGTGTGAAATGACATATTTTCACCAATAGGTCAAACATAAGTGCTACATAGTAAACAAATGCATTTTTTTCCATTCTGTTGTTCCAAGTGAATGCACTAAAATAAGTATTTTGCGGGACGTTTACCTTGCAACATTATTTTGTGGTGAAAAAAAAAAAAAAAAAAAAAAAACAACGAATTTTTGTAGTGGCGACAGTATTTAATTTGTGACATGCATTTATGTTTTTTGCTAGACAAGAATTATCGGAAGGACAAAATACATATAAAAATATCTTGAAGCTGCCATCAAATTATATTCCGTTTGTTCAGTATTTGTTTCTGAAACTTATTGATAAAAATAGTTGGTTCTATTTGAGAAGAAACCAGCACTCCTGTAGACCTACATTAGAAAACATAATTGAAAACAACACAACTTCATGTTAAGTTGGTATTATTGGCTACGTTTCGTGACGTGCCGTCATACCAGATATAGGGTGCATTTAGCAAGTAGAGCACTAGAGCAGCGCTTTAGTTTCTTGATATTCATTAATTGCAGCGAAAAAATACTTGCTCCATCACCGCTGTTAGCAGACGAAACTACAGAGTACATGTTTAAAAATTACGATGGAAAGCTCATATTTCTCAATTTATGGGATTGTGTACAATGTTATATGAGGAACATTACATACTGAGATGAAAAATGAAATTTTTTCCGATGTTTTAAAATTTTTATAAAAAAATATGTAGGATATGCTAATAATATGTTTTAACACGGAACTTGACGCCTAGGTTATTGGTGACATATTTCCGATAAGTTTACTCTTATATTAGTATGATCAATTTCTTGACCTTCATTCAAGTCGTCAGTAACAAACGTTGCAAGAAGTTCCTGTCCATTTCAAATTTGGAATTATCTTTGAGCAATTCTTGCGATGGGTTGGTATTGCAATCTAAACAGTTTTTTTAGACATACGCCACTGCGAGCGTTGCACATATGGAATAGACCATATTCCTGCCGGATTTATGGTTAATTCTGTGAACTGAATAATTGTGATTTATTGTTGTTCGTGTCATTATCTATGGTTAAGAGATGATGGTTTACCGCGGAAAAACTTGACTGTTTGCTGGGTTTCAACGCACGTTCAGCTTACCAGAAGGTTACCGTCGTACGATTGTACAAGGAGCTGTTGCCCAATTTGACTGAGCCAATAAGAATCCAGATATTATAAGTTTGATGCCTGTTATTGGTCTGCAGACAGTTACGTTGTCAGACGTGCATCACCCAATTATATGTGTTGCAATAAACTACAGCGTCACCAAGGGTATGTTGGCACAAAACATTTTCGCGATATACCATCATATCTATTGTGTCAATAGGATAGCCATTCGCTAAAAGTTCTTTTTTCAGACGATTTGTCTAATCAGGTTTTGAGATTTAGTATATCAGCCCTGTTTTTCAAACTCTATATTATTCCAGTATTTGTACTTCTTGAGTGATTGAAAGTGTGGTGTAGGTATTGCCCGGTGTAAGTAGGATTTCTGTATACTGTACTTTAGTGGCAATGTACTGCTGCAGTGATTTACCGGCTGAATGAGTCCGAAGACTTTTCTTCGTGGTATTTATATCAGGAGTCACCAGCAGCGGTAGTAAGAGGGGTGAGAGTGGATGGCATGTGCCTCCTCTTCCTCACATCTCCAAGCTTGGCTGAAATGATTTCGGCTGAGGGTTCTCTGTGAGGGGGTAAGGTAAGTGGGCTTTACGTCTCGCTGACAGCGAGGTCATTAGAGACACTGACATACAGTTTAGTACAACGACAGGAACTGGAAGAGGAGTCGACCATGGCCGATGTTAGGGGCGTTGGACCCGTAAATTTTAATTTTTTTTATATTTGTGCCAAACACCGTTCAACTTTTGCATATCAAATAAAACGTCATTTCCCCAAATAAAAAAATAGGCCCCATAGTTTTTGCAAAATCACTCATCAAAGTCACGAAATGGCCATTACGGTGCAGCCAAAATCTAAAAAAGTAATTAACTAATGAATTCAAAATTAGAGAAACTGAAAGTCAGTGTATCAACGCATTTCATGACATGTTTGACAAAAGTTAGTTTTGGATATTTCAGTAGTAGCCGAAAGTCAAAGTTATGCAAAAATTTACTCATTTTCATCAATTTTTAAAAAATACAAAAATATATCTCTTTGTGTTTACAAAAGTGTCTTGAAGTAGTTCACATCATTAAGTATCGATATGAATTATCTTGTTTCTGCAAGTTAATTATTTTTTATTAGTTTGGCTACACCGCAACTGCCATTTTGTGACTTTGATAGGTGATTATGCTAAAACTATGGGCCCTAATTTTTTTATTTGGGGAAATGACATGTTATCTGATGTGTAAAAGTTGAACAGTGTTTGGCACGAATGTAAAATTTCGAATTTTTACGGGTCCAACGTCCTTAAGGGAGAATGCACGAGGATTGCACAAGGGCGAAAGTAGTGCCAGTCTAGAGGGAACTCTTGAATAGGTTCCGTATTGCGTCTCATTTCAGTGGCAGTTTAACGGTCTAGTACACGGTTCCAACTACCTACATAAAAACAATATTTGACTCCTGTAAATTTATTTGATAACCCCCGACAAATAAAAGGAGGTGTTTTATAAGTGTGACGCCTATGTTTTCCTGTGTATCTGTCTGTGGCTTGGTAGCTCCCAAACGGATGAACCGATTTGAGTGATTTGAATAAAATTGAAACCTAGTTTCATCGGGATGGTTCCTAGCTGTATTTGATGAAAATCCGTTCAGCTGAGTAAAAGCTATGAGATCTTTTCCAAATTGGTGACAGAATCTCATACACATGAATTGGAATATTTATTTACTCTCTTCATTCTGTACGCATTGGAACTTACGCCACCCACGACATCTCGCCCACCGTTAGATTATATAATTTAGTATTTAATTGCGTTGCTCAGTAACCATTCCTTATTAATGCCAAATTTTAAAATCGGCAAGTACGTGCATAGTATGGCTGTAGATCAAATTTTAAACCAAAACAAAAATGTGTATATATATATATATATATATATATATATATATATATATATATATATATATATATACATACATACATCCTCATGTTAATTCCAGCGTGTCAAAGAGTAAAATTGCAAGTTTATTTAATACATAAGTCTAACGAAGAATGTTCATAAATGATACTGTTAAGTACGACACTTTCCGTGCCAACTGTAAAGAAAACAAGTCTCTCATGCAACCCACGTGACTGAATTACTACCACTAATACCAGTACTGTGTAACAGTACTTCCATAAGATATTATCTTACTAACATAAGTAATTATGTCACTGACTTGCAAGTTTAATGGTTGCAGTAGTTACTTAGTTACTGTAGTGGAACACACGTTAGAGAGAGCATTCAAAATAACAGATTTATTGTGAATTTGAAAAATACATTGACGTGTCCCATTTGAAGCAAAACAAAAAACGTGTAAGAATATAGAAACATTATTATTTGTAATAGGAAACTTAGTCAGCTGCGTTGTTCTCTAAAGCGTGTTATTCATGTAGAGAGTGTAGTGTTTATTTGTGCAAAATACATAAGAAACCACCAAAATTAACATTATTTGGACGAATATTTCACATATGCAGATAGAAAATGTCGCGTAGGTAGCCGCGTACGGATACTGCACAGAAGTCCCTTGTTGTGTTATTTATTGCATGCAGCGAACGATGCTGAGTGATCTGAAAGAATAAACATGTCATGAATTTAAAATTCGTTCATTTAACCGTAAAAAGCGAAATAACTGTGACTGTCTCTCTCCCTCTTTCTTTCTCTTTTGTCGATATGACAAGCACGTACGGTAATGATGTTGTTAAAACAGTGTTGCCAAACCGTCAACTGTCTCTCATAGCGTGATTTTTCCATCAAAGTTTGTGTTAAGCGGAATTGCAAGCCCTTAAGCCACGTCACTGAAACGTCGCTAATTAACGCATCCCTCGCGTTTCCATTGTTCTGAATTAACACGCCATGGTAAATTTCAAATGAAAATTGTCGTGATTTAGTTCTCGTATCACGAACCAGCGCAAAAGGTTTTTTTTACCATGAATAATAATCCAGACTGCATATTCATTCGACGCGTGTCAGAGAGTATCGTCGAAAACGAATATTTATCACACGCTGGAACCATATTCCGAATTTCCCACGAGGACGGAGACACTTCCGTTAATTGTTAGTAAAACAAACGAGATTTGTTCGAATAGTTTAATTTACCGTGACCCTAATGTTTGACTACCCCTTTGGTTTCAGAAGCATTGTTTCTATCCTACCCGTAACGGTTAGTGTTGATTTGGTAGTAACCAATGAAAATGTATTAAAGGAATATTCTCAATAACCCAGAAGTAAACATACGCAGACTTCAAGGACACTGTTTCTTGAAAAACATAAAAAAAAAAAAAAAAAAAAGTTCAACTGTACACAATGCCCGTCAGAGTAGCAACTGTAGTTGCTCGCTTGAAGTTAGTGTCTTTATCACAAAACTGAGAGCTGCGTGAGTCATTTGCGAGGATTTTTATAAGTTTTCCGTACGCTTTCAAAACGCCCGCTACAATACACGTGTTTTATGTTGTATTATAATCAATAAAGTATTGAGGTAAAACCTTACTTAATTGCTTCAAGTATTTATACTAAGTCTACTGTTTTGACCTGTTAGTAGTGGCTTAGAGTGAAACAATGATTTTTTGCAAGGACATTTTGTTAATTTTTGTGTCAAAATTATTTTATAATAGCCAATCTCCACGGGAAAATAGTTTCAAATATGGTTCCATATACCTGAAGCCATTACTAGTAGGCTATCCAGATTCGTAATTACCATAAGAAAGGACCACATTAATTTTAACACTTTACTTTTGTAATTGCCGTAAAGTATGTCCTAGGAAATAATATTTGAATTAAATAGTAATTTTTACAAATTTAAAATATACGTTATGCAACTTAAAGTCCGATGAATGAAACGTGATCTGTACTACTAATGTAAAATTAAAATATGTTTCAAGCTTCGGAATCATTAAATACTGTGGCGGTAACTCCAATGCAAAAATAATAAGTTGCATAGCTTGATTTGTTTCAGTAGAAAAACATGTTCATTGTTGAATTCACGTATGTTAGTGACATATTCCCAGTCATATCACAGAACGATATGGACCGAGCAGGAAAGTGTTAAGGATGCCGTCTATTTGGAGATGTTTTGTGAAATGGAGGTTCAGAAGCTAAGGAGCGATAAGTGTTGCAATGACGCGTACGAAGTGTTCCACTGCTTTTAGGATTATATGCAAGGTGCTGAAAACAGCGCGTAATTTTTATATCTTACTGCTAGAAGTACGTTATATTAAGGCTCGGTTTCTGTCGCCGTATTTAATTTTATTACATTTCGCTTGTTTGATATTCTGAGAAGAAAAAGTTAAATCGGCGACTGTACCGCAAATTCTGTTTACCTTGAACTACAATACAATCATGGCAGTAGAGCTGGTAATGTATACTTAGGATGCAAGTTGTCGGGCAAATTATGAATATAAAAAAATTGCCACACACATTGCGACGTAATTATATGTTAACAGCTAAATCGTAAGGTCTGTACTGTACCGAAATGTAAATAGAATTTGTGGTATAGTCGCATATTTAACATTTTTCTTCTTAAAATTGCAAAAAAGCGAAAAATAATAAATTTCAATATGACGACTGAAACCGAGTGTGAAGAGGCGATTCTATGAATTTAATGTTGGACGAATCGGCAGCAAGGTTCGTCTCAGGTTCCTTGGGCGGTTTCGTTTTCACATAACTAAATTCTGAGGTATAAATGTGTGACAAAGCCATTTATAGATATAATATAGGGCTCATAAGGTTTGTTTTTAATACGCACGCGGCATGTTTTGGAAATACTCTACAACTCACCTATGAGTGTTTGTGTTTTTGTACAGTAGTGCATAGTTCGTTCGGGATAAATTGAGCACTAAAGTTTTAACATTTGATAAATTACTAGCCGTTACTGCATATACTCTATTTGTATGGTTGGCAGCGGATTTCTTATTCAACTGCAACATCACCAAAATAAAATAAACTTAATTCGACATATTATTTGCGTTTTATAGAATTAATAATTTTTTATAATAATGTATAGGTTCCTACCGACTGCATAATTAATCTTGAACGCGCTAATAGTGACATGTCCTGATAATTTAAACATTTCCCGTCGTTAGACGTTACGAGCGGAAAGATACGAATTGGCTGAAAATATAAATTTAGCAGGTCATTTCTGAGTGCTCACTTTTTCACGAACCGCCAATTCGCCAATTGGCCAATTGTGAATGCGGCTGGTGGTTGCGCAAAAAATAATCGTATACTTATAAACAATTTAAACGTAGTTTAACGATCTCTCTCTCTCTCTCTCTCTCTCTCTCACACACACACACACACACACACACTCGCGCCGAGATTTTCGGATAGTGAAATTATTTTCGAGTGAAAAAGCGAGTATTTTTGAAATTCGATCATTATAGAGGCCTAGATAATATCATATTAAATATTATAAAAAATGACAGTTGTCCAATTCTTGTAGATTTTGTGGTTTCAAGCCCTTATATTTCTAAAAACGGTTTTTTAATTTTTACACAAAAACAAATTATAATACCTCATATTGCTATATAAATAAACGTCCGCTGATAAAATATCTACTCGCGCAAAAATCACTGGCTCAACGAATGGTACTATGGTCGATGATATTAATAGTTGTAGCCCACGATTTTTCGCGAAATGAATTCTGTAACAGTTTGTTTCTATGCCTTATGTGCACATATGAAGCTCTGCTTAATGGTTATTGGCAGAATGTATTATTGTACAGACGTTGCTCATTTGACTGTGCCAACAGGGACAAGGTTGCTGCGAGACCACACGTCTGTGATTTGCTGGTAGAACCAAAGACACTGACAGTTGAAAATAGCCAATCACTGACCACGTGGCAGAGCTGCATATGTGAACATAAGACGTTGAAACAAACTGTTGCAGAATTCTTTTCGCGAACAATCGTGGACTCTAGAAATAGTACTGGCGAGAAACGTCGGAAATTAAGCTGTAATCAAGTGCAGATGTAGATTGTATCCAGCCCGTCATTTCTTGAGAGATCTCTCAGCATGACACCTTTTGATGGCCAGTTACATTATTCCTCCTTCCCACACCTAGTTATGTAATTTCTTCTTCATCGGTTACGAAAATACCCACACTGCAAGAAGGAAAAATAAAATCCACCCTCAATAGCCTGGGGAGAGGTAAGCAAAGCGAAATCATCCCGCTCCAGAATCCTATACTTTGGACTCCGGCCAAAATATTTCAGATTCCTATACAGTTCGCCACCGCCCGCGGGGAATAACAAACGAGAGTTATCAACCAAGGGGTTTTATTACTCGCAGTGGCGGAAATTTGTTCTCCCGGCTTATATTTATGCAGAGGTTATGCACACTGCGTCTCGCCGCAAGACTTGCCAACACAGACGTGCAGCATTTCAGATTAGTCGCCGACTGCACGCTAGGTACTCTATTGAATCTGACAAGTGTGAAGAGGCTGTTTACAATAAAATGAAGGTCGTCTTGTCTAGAAAAGTAACTAAAAAATAATTTTCGCTGTGGCCTCAGACGTCAGCATTTTATTACAGCGTAAACTATATACTTTTATTATTATTTAGGGTTCTATGTGTTTATCAAAAATTGCAGATAAATATGAATCATCTGAAAGGAAGAAAAATAACCAAGTCAATAAAGTGCTCATCTTCTTCGCGAACCACCTGTATAAAATCATTTGTGAGTCATTGACTGCTAAAATATTTTTTTTTTCACTGAAACGAACACACTTAAAAATCGTTGATTTCACAATGCAACTTTAGATAGGTCTACTTGTATTCCAGTGTAAGTAAAAGCTAGCTGAATTAGTTTGTTAATTTTTACCCGCTTCTTATAGGGACAGCTTCCGCTTTTGTCTTTTTTTACGGTAGATACTGTAATACTCGCATAGTGAAGTGTTGTTTTGGTGTAATATGTAAGTTAAGTCGTAAGCGACTAAACCTTAGACGTAACAATAATAAGGTTGTATGTCTATTGTATCTCACACCACAAAAAAAAAAACTGATTTCCTAGATGGTAAACAACAGTAAAAGATACAATCGGTGCTTACTTAAGGTCGTGTAGTACTCAAATACTTAAACCCAACTAAATAACCGAGAAACATTCGTAACAAACTTTCTAGATTTAATCATGCAGAAACTTCTCGAGTGCGTCGAGTTATTCAACATTACTTGTTGCTACGATTATTTTTGGGATCCACAAATTTAAATGCTTCCACATGCTAAGGGAAACTTTTTCCACAAACAATCTTGTAAAAGTTTGTGTGTACCAAAACAAAATTTTACCTGATTCAATAACACAAAATTTTTCTTCACAGAATACCTATGAAATATGCCAAAACTGGTTTTATTGATTTGGGCAAATACATGTTTTGGTTAGCTAAAACTATTTTTAGCAAGCGAAATCTTCCAGACAGCAAACTATTTACAGGATGCAACTATATTATGCTTATTAGGCAATATGAAAACGCATAGAGAATGTCAGGAAATTCGGAGATACGGACGGACTGCACCATGTGAATTAGTGAAAAGTAAGCAGAAAATACTCTTTGACGAAAAGTTGACAGTACCTTAATTTACGAGAAAACATAACATAAATGGAAATATGGGGATACTGTTGTTCGTAAATACGGACTGCACCACGCGGTTATGAGACCAAAACGTAGCTGGAAATACAATATGGTAAAAATTCGCAAGGCCCTTAATTTATGAGTGTGTTCCAAAATACCAGTTACAGGGAATGTAGGGTAGGTATGATGTTCGCACTACCATGCCGTTTACTCGTGAAAAAAAGGAGGGGAGGGGCTTGACGACTTTTTACCAGCGAGTATTTTTCTCTTGGTTTTGGTCACAGATTCATGTTGTGCAGGCCATATACACAAATTACGTTACTTCCACTTAGATAGCGTTGACTTTTAATGACGTTACAACTATTTTTCCAAAAAGCATTTTATACTCAGTTTTATATGCGAAATTCACTCGGTTGAGTTCGTACCTGCGAATTGCCTGCCTGACAGCCTATATAAAGTTTTCGGTTTAAAATATAATTGGTACGCAATCTCGTTTTAATGTGATTTCAAACTTGGCAGACTGAAGGAGCGAGTACTCAGCTGCTTGAGTTGTGCAAGGAATTGTTTCATGGTCGGTTTCGAACTTGTATTTTCCATTTGTTGGAGGCGATGTAGCCACCGACGATAGCTCCTTGAGTGCTCCAATTTCCCTCAACCATTGCATTTCGTTTCCTCTCGGCTGCGAACATCTCCCTGCCTTTAATCCAATTTAGGGTTGATAACCTTCCAAGGTCTGTCACAGAGGCTCTGTCGCTCGATAGGCGTCGTAGTTGCTCGTGGAAGCACAGGATAATGAGATGAACTAATGGGCGCTTTAAACGTAAGCTCTTCCAAAAAGCATGCGTGCAGTGAGCTGTCTGTGTATTGAAATTCAGTAATCTGCAGATGAATGGATGATGAGTAGAGACGCGCAAATTTCGTGTTATTATTTGAGGACAGGCTAGAATTCACTGACTTATACTCATCCTGTGTACAGATTATGGTTAGGGCCCGGTAGTTTCCAAGAAAAGATTTTTCCAGCACTTTGTTTCAGTGCCTTACGTGCGCACCTGCATCTCTGATATGTGGTCAGTGATTGGATGCAGTAACACCCAGCGTCTGGAGGTTAAACCCCGAAATCACAGACGTCATGTGTGGCAGTTATCCATGTACTGATTGGCACAGTCAAAGGAATATTGACTAGGGATCTGAAAAATTCGCGTTTTCTTTTGGCCTCAAGCTAGAATTTCAGCAAGTGTAAGTTGGTGCCACTTTCGAAATTTGCCTGTGACTTATTTGACACTTCCTGGAAGTCTCTTAGACAATAGTACAGAAGCAACTAAATGCAGACCCACATAATTGCGTCATCGAGCAGCCAGTGAGCAGATAATGTCTGCTTGAATACACACATATTCTTGGAGACTAGCCTACAGGTCAATGAACTCGCGAAATTTTCCGGTCTCTAATAATGACTCTGCACAAAAACACTCTGTCAATAATCATGAAGTTGAGCCGCAGGTGTACACGTAAGACACTGAAACAAAGTGCGGCAAAAATCTTTTTGCGAAAACGAAAATGTTTTGTGCCAACGTACCCTTGAAAACGCTGTAGTTTCTTGCGACAAATATAATTGGCTGATATATGTATGGCACAACATAGCTGTCTGCAGATCAATAATAGGTAAGGACAGGAAAATTTCAGGAATTCAATAACCTGTAGGCTACAACCCATTGTACTATGCAGTCTTGAGCCCCGCCTATTCGTTTCATTGTCTGCTGTTCCACTGAGTGTCAGCTAGTGGACAAATGGTCGGGGCTTGAGTATATACAGGATAGTTGATTCTAACGTGAAGGTCATTGAATTTGCGAAATTTTCCTGTCTCTAATAATAGATATTAAATATTTCAATAACGTGATTATTGTTGGCCCAGACAAAAATGGGGTAACAGCTCCACGTACAACCTGAAGACAGTAATTTTCTGGTAAACTGAACATGCGTTGAAATCCAGCAAACAGTCAAGTTTTCCCACGATAAACCATCATTTCTAACTATGTGACATTATTAGCTCCAGTAGAGCCCTGAAATATTCGCGTTTTCTTTTAGGCACTAACTAGAGTTCCACCAAGTATAGGTCTGTATCACGTTCACAATTGGCCGTTGACGTACTCTACACTACGTGGAAGTAGTTGAGCCAATAATAAAACTGTAGCTGAATACAGGCCTATTTCACTGTGTCAGCGAACAGCTAATATACAACTACTGTCAACACGATTTCACAAATAATCTTGGAAGCTAGCCTACAGCTCACTGAACCCGCGATTTTTTGGTCTCTAAGCTCCAGAACATGGTATCTTTGTATGCCGGCAAAACAAGGTAGTGGGATGTTTACAGTTTACCTTACGTCATTGGCTGAATATTCCACACAAACTGCCGGCCAACAGCAGAAGTAATGCGAGCACACAGTAACTTGCATTCCAGTCTGCTGTCAGATAATAACGCGATATTTGCAGGTCTCTAATGATGAGTTTCCAGCCTGGTGGAGGTTGGTTTGAACCTCAAGGGGAACCCCTGAGGCTCTACTAGGCGAGGTTGACACTGTGGGAGTTCGCGGTTGTCTTCCGCAGGATGTGGATGGACGGACAACACAACACCCAGTCCTCAACTCGGGGAGGTAACTGTAAATCTTCTTTCTTGGCCGGGAATCCAACCAGTGACCATCGGCCTATTAGCCAAATCGTTTAATTATCAAGCCAAGTGGTTGGATTAACCTGTATATCGTGAGCTTAGTACAACAGCCAGGTAACTAATTTTTTCTAGCTTTAAGTAATGTTAATTCTACTACAAGTTAGAAATATCAATGTTAAAAGTTTAGCACAGGGAAAATTGAGCGCTAGTATCGCTAATGGGCGCAAACTGACCAATCACAGAGGTTCCTTGAATTTTAAGTTACGTAAAGTTGATAATCTAAAACATGAAATTGGTTTATTTTTACTTTAAAATAAAGTTAAATGACTGTTGTCATTCCCAAGCCTATTTACAATTAATTAACTCTACTACAGTTTCGAATTTTTCTGGTCCGTTAGCGATTGCAGCGAAACTAACGGCAGAAATTTTCCCTGTGCCAAACTCTCACATAAGAAAACACATTTTCTTTCTAGCCTGTAGTAGAATTAACCTTACTTTAAGTTATCTTCATATGTCTACACTACTCTTAAGACTTCAGCCACAATCTTATGGCGAAAAGATTTTTCCAACATTTGGTTCCAATGCGTCATGTGCACATCTGCAGCTTTGTTACATCGTCTGTGATTGGATGATATTACTCTTACTTGCCTTGGCAAATTACAGTCATCGGAGTCACAATAATCTTACTCTGATTGGTACAGTTAAATGAGAAACGTGCCTGAACAAAGACACGCTGCCAGTAATGATGAAGCAGAGCTGTCGATGTGCACGCGAGACACTGAAACAAAGTGGGGCAAAAATATTTTCGCAACAAAATCGCGGCCCTACTAATGATGGTTCCTATTGACGTGTACATTATTATAAATGTATTAGTTAGGAGTACTTTAGAAACACACCTTTGCATTTCAACAAATAACTACCGCCGTATGGCGTAACATGCAACACATGGGGTAGTTCGAAATAATATTTCAAGAATTTTATTTGTATACATAGAGGTCGTTAGAGATAAAACAAAAATAAATGACACATTAACAACAGCAGCCACGTAATATGATCAGAAAAACGTTTAATTTAAGGGCGCGGTCTACCGCAATTTTCATCACCATTTTTTTATTTTTTGTTTGTACCAGATATTTTTTTCTTATTGTAGACGCAAAATGTGACTAAATTTGGCTCTTGTGAAATTTTTTTATCTCTCATAGTTTTCGCGTAATGGCTGGTTAAAGTAATATTTTGCATGTTTCCGTTTTAACGACTACACTAAAACCAACTGATATACCAAACTCAAAAAAATCACAGTGGATAAAGATACTGCAGGCTACAATGACATGCTCATGAAATTAAAGAATAAAAATTATTTGAATTTTTAAAAATTGCTGAAACTGAAAATAAAAATTTAAATGTTCAATAATTTTTTTTTTAAAAATACAAATAATGTTTATTCTTTAATTTTATGAGCATGTCATTGTAGCCTGCAATGTCTTTATCCACTGTGATTTTTTTGAGTTTGGTATATCAGTTGGTTTTAGTGTAGTCGTTAAAACGGAAACATGCAAAATATGACTTTAACAAGCCATTACGCGAAAACTATGAGAGACAAAAAAAATGCATAAGAGCCTAATTTAGTCACATTTTGTGTCTAAAACAAGAAAAAAAATATCTGGTACAAATACAAAATAAAATAATGATGATGGAAATTGCGGTAGACCGCGTCCTTGGCACCCGTACGTATTACAAAAATTCTCGGAATAGGCCTACTGTTTCAAGGTACCCCGGGTGTTGCAAGTTACCCCAGATGACGGTACATGTATACAAAAGCATTTGCTAGGGCCGTGAACTTTTCGCGAAAAGAAAAATTGCCCATTTTGTTTCTGTGCCTTATATACGCATCTGCTGTTCTGCTTCATGGTTATAGGCAGTGTGGTTTTATTGAAGTGACGTCTCTAGCTTGACTGCTCCAATCACAGATAGGTTACTGCAACAGCGCACGTCTGTGATTTGCTTGTAGAACCTCAAGACACGCAAGAGTTAAAACATCCAATCGCTGACCATGAAGCAGAACTGCAGATGTACTCGTAAGACACTGAAATAAACTGGGGCAAAATTCTTTTCGGGCCCTAGCAATTGCTAATGTCACAAGTATATATCTCCTGCTATCTAGTTATCTAGTTGTAGCATTACATCAATGATTAGAGAAATTGATATATCGCGAAAATATTTTGTGCCAACATACCTTTGAAAACGCTGTAGCAGTGGCGTCTCGTCAGGGTAAGCAAGGCAAGCAGTGCTTGCCCAGGCAGCTTCCTGATAATGCTCTAGCTATAATAAATATTAACTTACAACCTTGTCTCTACTATATGAAGCTACGAATTCCGCTCGGGTTACAGCACTGTCAATCGGGAGATAAGACCTCGTAAACAACAAAAGCAAACTGTTTAAAAGCGCTTCC
>PNEQ01118631.1:0-18785 GCA_003012365.1 Medauroidea extradentata
GCCCAATTTTGTGTTTTGAAACATTTTTTTAAAATACTCAACATCGCGGAATATGAAATTTAAACTTATATATAAAACAAACCATCTTTATTCTCGTATGGTAAAAAAAATAAATTGTGTATCATTAATACTTTAGTTAATAAACGATTGCGAATTATGTGTTTTTGAAGTTTTGAGGTAGGGTCCACAGAACCCTTAACAATCTACAGTTTCTTGCTAAGTACTGACTGACATGGAATTCTTCTTGAATTTTTCGATAACTCACTGATTTGGGAGCTAGACTTAGAATTTGAATTTTTTCTTGAGTTGTTTTTGCTAAATCTATTTTTACTTTGAGCTCTTCAATTAAATTCTTGTATTCAAAAGCCAAGTCAGTAGTATCAGCAATGTTTTCTTGAACCTCCGTTATATCACATTCAAAAGACTGAGAGTTTTTTTGAAACTGCAGTTTTTTTTTTTTTTTTTTTAACTTTATTTTTTAAAGCAACTGGTTGTTTTTTGTAGCAAAGTTTTTGAATTTTTAGTGGAGAAACACCAAGAATAGAACAGACTGCATTAACTGATTCCACTACAACACATTGAGGTTCAAACATTTCTTCATCTACATCAGAAATAGGCGTATTGTCATTGTAATGTTTAATTTTGGAGAAGCAATTAGTACTTACACAAACACTTGCCAGGAACAAGTGACAGGTTGTTTGCCTGCATATCTAACGTAATTTGCCGAAGTGACTTCTTTATAGGATTCTTGTGTACAGTAAATGGGTCTGAACACACTCTACCATATAGGCCCTACTTTATGTAAAAATGTTTCCAGAAATGGTTTTTCATGATATGTATACATACTATTTAGGTCTTCAGATCCAATCCTGAGTTTTAATAAATGTTGTTCATCAATGTTAAATTCATTAATACACCAGTGGACTGCAAAAAAATGTAGCGTGGGATGAAGTCTGTGGTATGTTGTGTGAGGGTTTCAGATCATTACCTTGTAGTAAACGATGGTTTATTGGTAAGTAGTAATTACCATCATTGTGAGAGGCGTCTAAAAAGCTGCATTTGCATCTATCTACTGCAGTTCCCAACCCATTTGTATTCTCATAGCAAGCAATATTCTAACACTGTTTATTCTTATTACCGGACTACACGCCAATAGTCAATACCATATACATGAGTATGACCCTAAGCTACAAGTCTAGCCTTATATTTGTTGATCTTCCCTTCCTTGTTGTATTGTCTTTTATACCCATTTACACCTAATAATGTTTGCTCCCGTAGGTTTCTTTGCGATTTCCCATGTTTCTTTGCCTTTTAAATTTTATCTCTCCTCTAACATTACCTTTTCCCAGAATTCACCTTCCTTGCTCCTACTTGACATTGTAAGCGCATCCCCACATAAGATAAACAGGTCATTGTTGTTTGAGAAAGGAAGCTGCGGACATGTCAATAATACACATAATATGTGCTATTTAGTTTTATAGTTGAATTTGTTTGATTACTGTAAATTTAATAATTGACTTGTAAGTATTTTGCAGTAATGTACTTGTATTTAATTTTACATTCTCGAAGCAGTATTTATACCATATTGTTAGTTTGAAGTACAGATTATTGCTAAAACAAGTTAAACATTATTTAACAAATCCTTTTAATTTCTAGAGAGAATTCATCATGACCATGTGTACAAAATATTTACTTATGTGAACTTACATGTTTTGACTGTTAATTTTTGGAGAATAGCAGTCTAACACTAAATAATTAGAAGACCAATATAGTAGTGATGAAGATATAGTCAGTGCTACACTTAAGAAGGAAAGGTAGCCATCTCACATGACATAGAAATGTAAGAAGGTATCTTGCCTTAAAGAGACATTTATGGACTGTTTACAGAACCAAGAAAAGGTAACATATTTACCAGGCAAACATGAGTCTTTCTTTAATTCTCTTTTCCCACAATGAGTGAGTTCAATGAAGACTATAAACTAGAATTTCCATGCTGGTAGTAGTAATTTAGTTAAAAAAAAAAAAATGAGCACCCATTATTCTGCTGTCTTTCAAACAGGTTGTTGCCTGCTAGGCGATATCGTAACATGTAGTACCGCTACCTTCAAATAGTAACAATTGTGCAGTTTCCCGTTAACACCACATTGTGATAGTCATGCAGAGTTTGTCTCACCACCATCACATCAAGTTCAACCGGCTGTTTTACACACTCCCGACAAGTTCTGCTGCTTCGTCTACTGTATGTGGAGCATACCTTGCAGCATTTACATCTACTGTAGAAATCAATGTGTGCAACTACGTTAACGAATGTGTGGAATAACTAATGCATTCTGGGTGAAATAATGACTATGCAGTTGAACATTTGTGTTGTGTTTTTTGTTGCTATACCTAAATTAACTTATCATACATATTTAAAAATTTAGAAAGATATGCAATAATGTCCTTTGTTTTGTCTTCCAATTTCAGTGCATTATCAGTACTGATATCATTTTATTTGATGCAGTTGTTTAGCAATTTGTTGTTAGTACAATGAGCGTTCGTCAATTTAAAATAATTGTAGTGCTGCAAATTATAGTAGCCTAATAACATTTGAGTGCATTATAATGTAAATTTTTAATAAATTTTATTTCAATTTATTTTTATAGTGGCATACATTGTGATTGTATTTGCAATCAATATAATCATACAATTGTTCGTTGTCTGCACCTCACAAATTAAGAAAAGAAGTTCCTACCTTAACTCACTGACCATTTTTCTGTCTGTGATACAGCTAACCTGATATTCATGTCTTTATATTCAGTTATTTCCTGCAATTCATCAAAAATGCCACTGGCATGTGGTAGTACTGAAAAACAACTATATAACTTATAACTATACAGTAAACTCCGAATTAACCGTGTTAATTGGTACTGCTCCACGCGCGGATAATCGGGAAACACGGATAATCTGAAAATATCACATATGTTAGTATAAAAGTGTAAAGAAAAATTTAATTTATAAATAATTAACTCAAATACCATAATGAGTAATGGTTTTGCCTACGACTAACGTATTTCACAACCTTTTCACCAAAATAAATAAACGTATGTCTGGGACACACGGTAAACATGAGAAAAATTATGTGGAAATTTCGTATCCATCATTGCGCACTCTCGTTAATCCATTCTTGTGTGCAAGAGTTGACACACTTACATTCTAAAAAGGTTTTTTTACAAAAATTTCCAGTTTTACAGCGTTCAAAGTTGCACGGATAATCCAAAAACTGGTTAATCGGTGCACTTATAATCGGGAGTATACTGTATTAACTATATAAACAGGGGTGTGAGGCGGTGAGTGGGGAGGCTACGGCCTAAGGTTTCATGTGTGCCACTAGAGGGCACTGAAGGCTACCTTTGTTGCACTAGAAGCCTGTGTGGTGTGTTAGTCCACAACACAATAGCAACGGAACAACAGAAGGCATTCTATGTCATTAGCTTAACGTAATGCGAATTGGTCACAACTGTCCAACGCGAATTTGCGAATACACAGGGATTACCATCTCTCCCCCCCTATATATACATACATACACACATACATCATACTCACACACACATACACATACTAAAACGGTTCTTTAACCAGTCAAAATATTATTTTCCTGACATCCATGCTTTTCGGTAAGCATGCCAGTAAACTGGCAATCGGTTCTTGACTTTGCCTATGAGAGCCCGAGGTTTTTCTGCTCTGTGCACTGATGAAGGCTTGCAATTGAAATCAACGTCAGCATGTCACAGTGATGTCAATATGATGCATGTGAGCAGGTAGTAGTGACGAGTCAGCGATATGATATATGTACTGTGTGCAGCAGCGAGCAATATACATAATATGTGGTGTGTTCGCTTTAAGAAAAAAGAGTGGTCAATTTACATTCGCGAATTCACATATTTTATTTGTGATTATTGAAAAAATGGCTGCAACAATTTTCACGCAAATAAGCAAATTTGCAAATACCGAGTTTGTGAATGTGGAGGGAGTACTGTATGTGGTGTGTGTATGTATGTGTGTGTATATATATATATATATATATATATACACACACACACGACCTACAAACTTCAGGAGGTGATTCCCTATGAATAATCAAGTAGAAAATATACGGGACACTTTGTACCTAAAACTAATATTAGGGGGTGGTATGAGCCCTTAATCATGGAAAATATAAAGTTAATTTTTGTAAAATAATGGAATTGAAGAGGCATTTAATGATACATTGAGCATTGTTTTATACCACCGGGACCTTGAAATAAACATTAGAGCCACATCAATACCTTGCACCCTAATACAAAATACTAGGGTGGCTACCCCTTTTATTACATGCCACTTTTCTACCATCAGGAATTACAAACTCTTAATGCAGTTTTCTACTAGAGAAGCACGTCGGAAGTAAAAATGGTCACCTTGTTTTAAATGCGTAGGACCATCCGTTTTCGTGTAAAATTCATAAAAAGAGTGGGTTGCAGTAAGACAATTCTTACTACGTAGGCAATACAGCATACACGTTTGTATGGCTGGCTGCCGTAGAAACTGGGAGAAAAAGGATTACTGAGAAAATAAGTTGTGAATGATCTCAAATACTATGTAGAAGTAGAAGTGAAAATAAGGATTGTTAAGTAAGTTTTGGTAACATATCAAACTGCAAGATGACGACAAACCAACGTGCAGCACACATGTACGGCAAATTAAGTTCTCAATTTTGTCTATCAATTACTGATAGTTTTCACTTACTAACTGTGCTCAGGTAGACCATTTAAATTTCAGGGGTCTCCGTGAGTGTAAACAATGTACGTTCAAAGATATTACTGAACTGTTCTGTTCTGGGAAACGTGGCGGCGGTACGTAAACACAACTGTGATGGAGGTTTTACCGGGAATTCTTCATTTCTAAACTTCCCGATGCAACATGGGAGGATCTCAGCAAGCCTCCTGGACTGGCCAGCGGAACATCCTTCCTTCATTCCTTCAGTGAAACTCAAAAGCGCAGGACTTCGATCTGGGGCAGCTCGGTGGCTCACACACGTCCATTCACCATCACAGTTCATGGAACAGTCCCTTCCTTCAGTCATGTCCGTGCTTATTCTTTGCCAACTGTACTCCGACAAAGAATATGTAAACCTCTACTGCACTTAAAATGTTTTTATGCCTTGCCTAAATCACTCCAGTGCTGCACTAAACTTCTCTATTACTTACGTACTGAGAATTCTTTATAAAAATAAAAACAAAGAATTAATTAACATTAGCACTTACAAATTCTAGGTAATAAAGTCAGCCGCAATATAACAAAAATACAAATACAGTTTAAATGATTACATTTACATGACCAGGATTTAAAGTTTATATGCCTGTAATTAAGGGCTCAAACCTACATGTTACCACTGGTGTTACCAAATAGCAGTACTTTAATACGCAGTTCTAAAAAAATTTGTTTGCTTGTGCTGTAACCTTGTTTGTGATAACGTTATTCAACAACATTCCTCCACGAGCGAGGTGGTGCAAGTGTATCGCATTGCAGGAATCTACGGTTTCGATTCCCAACTCCGACCATCCTTGTTCTGGTTTCCCGAAGTCACTCCAGGCGAATGATGGGTTGAATCCCTTGATATTGGTCATGGCCAATTCCTTTCCCGGTTCTCCGACATTGTTCAGTTCTTTGTGTTACTGTATCAAATGGTCTTAGCTGTTGATGAGATGTTAGGCCTCCATTCCCTCCCATCCCTCAGTCATAGCAGTTATGTAATAAAAGGGGTTGCCACCCTAGTATTTTGTATTAGGGGACAAGGTATTGACGTGATTCTAATGTGTATTTCAAGGTCCCGGTGATATGAAACAATGCTGAACTTGTCATGATTAAATGCCTCTTCATTTCCATTATTTTACAGAAATACACTTTAAATTTTCCGTGTATAAGGGTTCATACCACACTTAATATTAGCTTTAGGTACAAAGTGCCCCATATATTTTCTACTTGTTTTTTCATAAGGAATCACCTCCCGAAGTTTATTGGTCGAATACAGCCTTACCCTGTGTGTGTGTGTGTGCGCGTGTGTTGTGTGTCTATATATATATATGTATACACACACACACATACACATTTGTAAACTCCGACTCTGTTTGACTGATCACCATGAAACCATGGAAATTTTTTTTGCCTATATTGGTGTTTTTTCATGTAGAATGTTTTTATGCTATCCATTTTACTGTAACTCGCCACTAGATGGTGCTGCAGTGCATCAACTTCTTTACCGTTCTACTGAGTGCCATGAAAATTGGTAAACATAGATGTTTAGAACACTGACTATATGTTATCACAATATCCATTTATTATAACTCGCCGCTATCTGGCATTGCAGCCCATGAACTTCTGTAGGCCTATTGTTCCGATGATCACCAGAAAACTAGTACATATAGAGGCATGACAACATCTGCAGGGTTATGCTATCTATCTTTCAAATGTAACAGTGGAATAGGATATTTAGTAATGTAACTTTGTTTAAATTTCTTTTGTGCATCACTATCAAGATTTTTACCAAGCTTTAACTTCGTTATTTTAAGTGTTAATTTCATTGATGGTATTTATTCTCTTTATTAAATAAGTACATTTTCTTATATTTTACATAATGTGGCTTGTTATGATTTCATTGAACAAATTTTACAGTTTTTACTATGTATGATAAGGTTAAGCTGTGTCTTATTTTGGTATTGTTAAAACTTGAGAAAAGTTGTTGGGTGTAAAAATGTATAAAGTATTTTTATGGCAGTAATTATTGTCCTAGACATTTTCACACAAACTGTAGATGAAAAAAAGAACAGAAGTGATGAAGCTGTAGCAGTACATGATATAAGCAGTTCTGATAGTTGCGTGAAGAAGTAATGTGGGAGTGTTCCTGACAATCTGCTGTATCTATTGCAGGCTGGTCAGGGGTCGCTACATGGCGCTGGATTGCCAATGACGACAACTGTGGCATCTGCCGTATGCCGTTTGATGGCTGCTGCCCTGAATGCAAGCTGCCAGGAGATGACTGTCCTCTAGGTGCATACTTGTAGCTGGTGGTAGATGATCTTGGTGGATTTTCAATTAGGCAATAATGAAGTAGCCAATATTTCATTTGAAAATGAGGATTCTACTTGAAATGTATCAAATAATACTGTCATTGTTAAAACTCGCCAGATTATATTTTTAATTGTTGGTATATAAAATATACTGTTAAATTTTAAATTTCATAAAATAATTATGGTTAGCTACATTTTTTAATATGCTATTTTTTTGTGGAAGCAACCCTTAATAATGTGCAGTAGTTGTTTAAGAGTGGTAGGCCTATCTTTAGTTTAACATTGATAAATTCAGAATTATGTTCTTTAACAACACTGCTTCCTGGTTTAGATTCTATGGTTGCCAGCTTGTTAAGCAGAGTCATAAAGTGCTGCACATGTTTTGTGCTGTTTTGCCTGTTGGAGGTCAAGTGAAAGAGGCATAAGGTCAATGCTTAATTATCACTACGTGCCAAGCACTGGACTCACATGTAAGCTTTTAACAAAACTATTTTTACAACAGGACTTTAAGCTGACACCATAGAATTTTATTGGTGGAATGAAGTCTGTAACAATGTTTACTGCAGTGCTATAACTGAGTTCTGCATACATTCTAGCGCATTTTGATGAATAGCAGTTTTTGTTAGGTTGAAGGGCTGTGGAACATTGTTTCTAATATACGTGGTGTTTTGACAGTGACATTTTGTACTCATCATAAATGTGTTCTTTAGGCACATCTGCACAATGAGTATATGAAATTGTTTAATACAAAAGTTATTTTCCAACGTACTGTAACACATTTGAAGAACTGTTAGCTGGGGCTCGTTTATTTATTGGGTTTTTTACATGTCCTCGAAATTCTTAATGTCCTTGGTTGAAGTATAAGGGGTAAGGGAAGGGTATTAATGAACTATACCATCATTCATCCTGAAGTGAGTTTGAAAAACCTTATAAAACTGAGATCAGCTTGGTTGGTGCTTATAATTGAGCCAGAGTCCTCCCAAATAATAAGTGTTTTACGACAGCTCGTTCTCACTCTGTTTGGAACTGAAATTATTTGTACTGTTAACTTACATAATGATTGGTCCCTTTTTTAACAGTCTGTTAATACCACTTAATCATTTGCGTTGTTTTCCATAAATGATTTGTAACCTTGGGGCTCTTTTCTTGGTTTAGTGCATGCTTAGGCATGGGTTTAATGTTTGCTAATGTGCATTAAACCAGTAATTAATAAGTAGTCTGGCAACACACTAGATTTTGCTAGTTCTCCACTTTATTTAATTACATAGGTAGCACCTCAGTTTGACAATGCCTTTTTTGTGAACTGTAGTAAAATTATTCCTGTAATTTAACTCCATTTCATACCTAATGATTCTTAGAAAATGTTACAAGTTCACCAAAATGTACCAGTGTTTCTATGAATTAGACAAGATGCTGTGAGTGTCTTAATAACTGATATGGTTTTCAAGTAGTTTATCCCCAACAAATAAAAAAATTTGATTTCATAACAATTTAGGGTGCTGTCCAGGACGGACATTAGGGATAAACGGGTTGTATTAAATTAAGTGAGGCTGAGTACCTGTCAGACCTACATATGTGCACTACTGACTTTGTTCGTCTTGCCTAGGTTCTTTACTCTATTTTCTACATATCCTGAAAGCTGTTTTTTCATCATTAAAAACACTAAAACATTACCTCATAAATTTTTTCCACTTATATGTAGTCCTGTATCAATATTCTCCTCTTTCCAATGAAGAATACAGTTTTTGTCAGAGAGCGATATCATTAAAAATTACTGATCATCAAACTTGTTTTCTTGCTTACACCATGGCTTTCAGATAGGCAACATTCTGAAGAAAATCAGTTTTATTGCATTTTGTCAGAATGATGATTTAAGTTGGCAAGCATAAGGAAAGAAAGATAATTTAATGTACAAATATGTAGACAAAAATGTGAAGAACGTGAAAAGGCCTACACAGTCTTTATCTGTTGATATCACTACGTATGGAATATCAGTTCTGTTCAGAGAAACACATGCATATACATTGTTTAAGCAAAATTTTGCATACTTCATTCTGACAGTGTCCAATGACTGCTGAGCAAGGGGGGGGGGTGACTGGATTTCCTCGTAACCAGCGTCTCGGCAGGAGGCGGCGTAAGGTTACCTTGGTTGTAGCGACGATGAGGACGGAAACACCTTGCGTGCTGTCCCAGAGAGGAATATGTGGGGCAGTGATCATGCCGTAGAGGGGGGGACTGGTATGCTCATAATGAGGAGGGATTGTTTTGGGGTTTCTTGAAAGGTGTGTAATTTGGTATTGTGTATTAAATTGTATATTATATTTATATTGTAATATACATTTAATTTAGAAACAATTTTGGATTTATCTGATGCACATTTGTGGTATTCTTAAGTTTTGTAAGTATTGAGTTTGTCATGAGTGAAGAATCCATGCATTGGCATAACTCATTGAGAAATGCATTGCTGCTGTGTTTTCAGGATGAAATCTGTATGTTACTTGATGCACACACATTGTCTTCTTCCCCCTTCATCATGTAACTGATAGCTGTCAAGATTTCAGGTCCAAACAGAAACAGCAGTACTGTGAAATGGTAAAGTGGAAAGATTTGGTTCTGTGCTTAACAGTGAGGTTTTTAGCACTAATGACTGTGATATTAGGGGAGCATGGAACAGTAATGGAATTAAAGGGTTTGAGAAACTGGAGTACTTGATGAAATCTCACTGGTCAACAGTAATTGTCTGCAACATTTCTGACATGTGAAATTCAAGAGCATCCCTTCCTGGAATGGAATTCCGATTATGTGTGGTTTATGGTGAGTGGTTTGACCACTACACCACCATATGGCAAAGGCTTCAGACATTGTAGTTGCGATGGATGTGTGAAGGTTGTCTGGTGCCAGGGCTTACTTGACATTGTTGTTACTGGGCCAGGGGCTGAAATAAGTTGAGATGGATATCTGCACAAGCCGCTGCGCGGCTTGTAGAGCTTCGGCCGACACAAGTTTATTCTAAACTGCTCGATGCACTTGAGTGATATCTGCTATAAACTAGCATTCAAAGAATGTTATCATACCTTTTTCAGGTCCTCCATGATCTATGAAGCTTATTTCATACTATGCTTAGCAAAATTTATTGAAGAATATTGCCATGTGTGAAAATTTGCAAATTTCTTTCTATTTTTAGTACTCAATATCTTAAGTTTAATTTTAGTACATATTTACTTTTCAGAACATTGTTGTGACAGAATGCCTTCTGCTACACGTGGTGACAATTCTAACACAGGTTCTCATGGGTGGGGACATTTCTAGGTCATGATTTAAGTTTATTATCTTCAGTTACTATAAACTTCCTGTTATTCATTTAATGTAACAATGTGCACATGTTTCATGTAAATATCTTCGTCAACTGCCACAAGAATGAGTGCAGTAAGTGTGTGTGGATGTGGGCCATGGGAGGTGGTTACTTAGAGCCTTGCCCACACTGGCCTAATGGAGTACATTTGGTGGTTGTGTGAGTCAAACTTGAACGTTGTGTATGTGTAATTGCAGTTTGGGGCCGCTGCTCACACTGTTTCCACATACACTGCATCATGAAGTGGCTCAACTCTCAGCAGGTGCTACACCAGTGTCCCATGTGTCGCCAGGAGTGGAAGTTCAAAGAGTAAACTAAGTGAGTTCTCATTTGTGCACATTACACCCTCCCCTGGCAGACCCGTGTTTGGGGTTTTACTTTCTTTGTCAACCACTAGTACTGAATGTATGTTGCTCTTAGTTGTCACCTCATTTTATCCTCTCTTCTGGTTTCAAGTGCACTGGACCACTGATTTATGAATGGTCATCACATTTGTAAAATTGTTACCTTTGTAAAATTGACAGCAGCCTATTTTACCCCACCCCATCATCTAATTTTAAAGTTGCATTTTTTCTACAAAGTACCTTTAGTCTGACCTCGATTTTCATAGCATTTTGTGGTAAATTAAGAAAATAAATAATATAAATATAAATGTACATCAATAGCCACACGTCTTCCGATCAAAAGTGTCCCGCTAAATGGTAGATATGACTGATGCTTTACCCAAGAAATGAGAAAACTGAGCTTGCGAGAGTCCTCTCGCTAGAGATATTTGAAGTATAAATTTATATAAATAGCTAGAGTCTTCCAATTAAGAAGTATGCTACTGAACAGTAGATATGATCAACCCTTGTCCCAAAAAAAAAAAAAAAGAGAGAGAGAAAACTGAGCTCCAGAGTGCCATTTTGCGAGTTGAAAGTTTGTTTTTAATTTTTTCCTGCAGGAAAGTAGACAACATAATAATAAAGTAATAATTTATGTCAATTGGCATAAGTCTACAGAACAAAAATATATATGAATTTGGCAGCTATAATTTCCTGTTGTAAACAAAAAATATTTTAATGCAGTGGTGCGTATCTACTAGACATGCATTAGCAGCCAGCACAATGCCATTATATAAGTAATTTACCTAGGTAAGAAGGAAAACGCAGATGTTTTCATTACACTGTTTCATATAACTTCAGTATTAGTTAAAGTATTGTCAAAAAAATCTGTCGATATTTACTACCAAGTTGATTAGTAAAAAACAAGAAATTACCAGCATTATTGATAAGCCTACTTTCCTCAAAGTGGGTCCAAATGAGCGCTGAAAATTAAAACGGTTTTTGTAATTTGGGAATATTAAATTTACTACCATAAATTCTAAAGATAAGTCAGCTTGCTAAGTAATATGTGAGTAACCATTTTAATAAATTCAGGAAAAAATTTTCTGAGGTGTCTTCCTATCATAAAGATAAATAAATTTAGCAGCCGTTTTCAAAATATTACTGATGGATGAACAAAATATACAAAAGTCAAGTCAGGTTTGTATGTAGTATATGGATATCAAGTTTGATAAAATTCTGAAAAATATTTCATGTGATATTGTATAGTATGGGAAAATATATAATTAGCCGCAATTTCAAAATAATAAACAGATGATAAACAAAATACACAAAAGTCAAGTCAGCTTTCTGTGTAGTGTATGTGTACCAGGTTTGGTGAAGTTCTGAAAAATATTTCCTATGATATAAAATGTTACGCTGAAAGTATAAAAATTGTCACCATTTTGAAAATATGAACACAGGATGAACTAAATTCACAATATTCAATTATTTAGCTTTGTATGTAATATATGTGTACCAAGATTGGTGAAATTCGGAAAAACAATACATGTACTATTAGGCTAAAAATATAAAAATGGCCACCATTTAAAAAAAAAATGAACACAGCGAAAGGGAAATAAATAACAGTGAAGTCAACTCTGTATGTAGTATTTGTGTACAAAAACTGTTGAAATTCTGAAATATATTTCCTATGATGTGTGATGCTATGCTAAAAATATAAAAATGGCAGATATAGTAAAACTATGAACACAGGATGAACGAAATTCACAAGATTCTACTCAGCTTTGTAGGTAGTATATGTGTACCAAGTTTCTTGAAGTTCTGAAAAATATTTGCTGAGATATGTATGATAAAAATAAAATGGCTGCTATTTTGAAAATATAAACACAGAATGAACTAAATACACAATATTAAAGACAGCTGCATATGTAGTATGTTTGGTGACATTTTGAAATGAAAAATATTACCTAATAGGGTACTATGCAAAAAATATAAAAATAGGCACCTTTTTGAAAATATGCAAACAGGTTGAACAAAATTCACAAAAGTCAAGTCGACTTTGTATGTAGTATATGTGTTCTAAGTTTGTTGAAATTTTAAAGTAACTTACGGTTCTTTAGACATCTAGCTTTATAGAAAAATGTTAAAAGGGCCACCATTTTAAAGTATGAACATCACGTAAAGGAAATATAAAAAAGTCAAGTTAGAATACAAAGTGCTATATGTGTACAATGTTTGATGAAATGCTGTCTACTGGTTCAAAAGTTTTTAGGGAGACACACACACACACACACACACACACACACACACACACACACACACACACTTGCTCACACACACACATACATACAATCATACATACAATGATACATACACACATATGTACGTATGTATGCACACACGCATGCACGTATGTATGTGTGTATATGTGTGTGAATGTGGGCAGATGGATGGATGTATGGATGGATGTATGCATGCATGCATGTATGTATGTTTAACGTGGTAAAGGTACAGGCGCCACGAGAGAAAAATTTGTCGCACTTTGCTTGTAAGGGAGTCATTAGTAACCTTCAGGGAGGTATGTGTAACAATGGAGGGCATGAGAGGTTCCCTGAAGGGGCAGTAAGATTGCAGGTGTCCTGAGGGGAGTGGTTCCCTGCTGAGGATGCACGATACAATCCTGGAAGCTCGGTGCGCAAATTTTCACTTTAACTATAGAGGGAGTTTAGGTGTAAAACTACTCACCTAGAATAATTCCCGCAGAAGGCCGCGTTTCCTCTCTGAGGGACTTAGGCTCTTGTGCTGCCTACCTCTTTAATTGTTGAACTCTGGGGTGCGGTGCAGGCGTACGCTTCTTGGGCGTCTTGATTGGGCTGATCAGTGGGCGGCTCATACGCCGTGTTTCCCAAAGGATGCAGCTAAAGTTATCCTGCTTTCGTGGAGGTTTGTTCTCCGCGCCCTTATACTGTCGGCAAAGCTGGGCTAACGTAACACTCTTCTCAGATGCTAGTTGCAGCGGGAGAATAATTCCAGAGGGTACTGACTGTGAATTAGCTGTGGCTGCTAATCAGCGCTCAGCAGCTGCTTGGGCTTTTTGCTGTTCAATAGAGGCTCTTTCCTCTGGAGAGATATCTAATGTTAAGATTTCGTTCTCAGACATGCGTTACTTTTACACACAAATGAAACAAATAAATTAATTGAATAGCGTTATTATTTCACAAAGCACAAGTTCACTTTACACTGAATTTACAGTCACTGCACAATATCGGTAAAGATACTGGCAGCAACCCACAGGTAGGTATTATGATAGTTGGGAAGGTTGGGAGAGGAGGCTTCGGCTTCCTTACCATGCAGCAACCCGCTATGAGGGAGAGGTGGTCGGTTAGGTTTGCTCGGGGAGGAGACCTGAGTCCTAGACTGACTGATTTGCTTGGTAAACGCCCGCCTTATATACACTGGAGGGTGGCTGAAAGTACCGTTGGTGAAGATGGCCGCTGCTGTTGAGGAGGCTGTCTGCTGGCTAGCAGGCGCGCCACCCCAACACCCACAATTTCCCATTACTCGGCCAAAAATTACGTTCATACATTAAAACTTTCCCGCGGTGCCGTAAAATGTCAGTATTGTCAAAAGAATATAAATAAAGCATAAAACAAACACACAAAATTAATAGTATTAAGTTTACAAACAATTACTATACAGATTTACTCTTTTCAAAGTCTGTAAATCGCCGTTTGGCGTGTTAGGTTTGTGTACATTTGTTTGTTTACATTTGTTATTACAGGTGTGAATATACACATACAAAAACGGTAAATATAAACACTTTTAATCTTTAATTATTACATTTCTACGGCAACACGGCTCACAATAAGGATTTAGGTGACCCCTTGGGCAAAAGCAAGGTAGGTCTAACTCTTAAGTATTTACAAAATGCGGGGCCGAGCGTAAAATATACACTAGCACCTTTAAGGGGTGCGTCAACTCATTGTGATAAATGTACTATCCATGTTTTCAGAGCGGCAAAAAGTTCTTCAGAAATATAGACCAAGCTACACGGAAGAGCGGCCACGTTTGCGTGTGTCCAAATTGTCTGAAAATCACGTGTTGTGTTCTGTATGCAATTGTGTCTTTTCAATTGCTCATGGAGGTAGGGACGACTGTTGGCGGCACGTGAATTGTATTAAGTATCATGACAACGTGAAAATAAAATGTACATCGAATCCGATAACATCATTTTTTGTAAACAAAGACGAGACTTCCGTTACAAATGCTGAGCTTTTATTCATGTCATTTTTGGTAGAACACAATAGTCCAATTGCATGTGCAGACCATGCAAATTCTTTGTTTCGAGCAATGTTTCCCGATTATGCCACTGCAAAAAAATTTGCATGTGGAAGGACTAAAGCTACTGCTCTAGTTAAATGCATGGCTGATTCCACAACAAAGCAGATTGTACTGCAGTTACAAAATGGGCTGTTTGGTTTGGCAACAGACGGTAGTTCAGATTACAATATGAGCTCTGTAAAATTGTATCCAGTTGTGTCCTACTATGATAGTTGCCAAGGCTAAATATGTACCTCACTATTGTATTGCTGGAATCCACTAATAGTACAGGGAGAGAAATTTTCGATATATTGAATAAGGAATTTTCTCGGAAGGCTATACCTTGAAAAATTGTGTCTCCTTTGCATGTGATAATGCAAACACAATGGTGGGCAATATAAGGGGTAATAGTTTTCTTTAGATAAGTTCAACCTTCTGTACTTCTGCAAGGATGTTCTTGTCATCTTCTTCATATAGCTGCACAAAAAGCCTCATGTCAATTCATGGATTTAAACGTTAAACAGCTTTTGATACAGTTGTATTATTTTCTTCAAAAAAGCTCAAAATGTGAGAACTGTCTAAAGTTGTGTCAAGCTGTTTGTGGCACCAAACCCCACAAAATTTGAAACATGTGAGCACCCGATGGTTGTCTCTCTTTGATTCTGTTAACAGGATGATCAAACAATTTGAAGCTTCGGAACATTTCTTTTCTGGTGACAATGCTGATGTTTCCAGTTCACAGTTTCGCAGCATGAAGTCTCAGATTACTGTCTCTTTTTCAGTAATACTTTCCACTTTTTGTTTCTACCAATGTTTTTCTCCTACAAGAAGCTCCCCAAATACATGCTCTCCAGAGAAAACTTGTACTTTACACAGATTTACTAGTAAGATTTGTGAAGCCTACAGCGCTCAAAGATAGTACTGATAATTAAAGACCCCTAAAAATGGTGACTCGCGTGATTTTAAATTTTCCACAAATTTCAGCATAATTTAGTTAAAAGCGATGTTTCGCGCGAATTCAGGCGCCTTGGTAGTGTTTATGTCCAAATCAGTTGAGGCACAATCTTCGAAATGTGTACGTTTTCCTTTCAGATATATCTGGTTTTGTTTAGTTATTGTTTCTCTGTACATAATTATATTAGTGCAACCATGTCGTTTTAGTAAATTTTAACCATTTTACCAAATATTTAAAAGGTTTAAATGACGGATAGACTGAAAAATACGTTTGCTTCACACATTCGACTGCGTAGTATACAGATTGTTTACATTTTACTTTTATGGATCGTAGTCGTAGATACATTAGCGCAAATGTATTCATTCCTCAACATTAAAGTGTATCAACTCACGCACTGCCGTGGTCACACGGTACCGCGATCTCGATATATCGACAAGATGGCGGCCGAGCAACGGTAGCGGCAGCAAAAGTTTCAAGTCTACCACCTAGTTGCAGTATATATCTCTATGACTTAATGCACGTTTGTTTACAAGTTTAATGTTTTGTTTCGGCACTTTTGGAGTTGTTGTGTTTATTATTTAGATTTTCATAAAGGAAATAATCTAAAAAAGTTACCGGACAAACCCTTGAGTAAACAGAGAGGTTGCAAAGTTGCTGTGTGTCGTTAAGAGTAGGAACACAAATTTAAATGGCTAAAACGTCATGAAACATAAATCTTTAGCTATTCCATCAGTAAATAAATACCAAACAGTTGGTCTGTTTGGGTAGGTACGCTAGACAAATTAACTTAATTGAACCATATATTTTTGTAACAAAACATTTTAATTTGTAAGTGTGCTGAATAAACCGTTGGAAAATTTTAAAATTATGAAAACTTTGGATAAATAGTTTCAACAAAACAGAGGATATTTATGTAGTCTGGTAATTAGAAAAATAAACAAATTTTTTAAATTTGCAATTGAGTCAAGTAGCAGGTATACTTTGTAAACATCAAAAATTAATGATAATGAGGCAAAATCAAAACTTTTTGGTTTAATATAACTATTTTGATGGTAAAATATAATTACTTTCACAGTATTACACAAATTCTATTTTACCGCTAAAATTTTTTCCGCCTCTTTTGTCTACTTTTTACACCACTACAAAGGTTTAAACACCAAAATTTTTAACCGCTTTTAACATTTTTAAAAACACTGAAATCGGCAATTTTTATTCACCATTTTTAGGGGTCCCTACGGATAATGCATCTATTTTCGATGTTGACTTTCATAGTAGAAAAAATCAGAAAGATGATTCTGACTTAGTAATTGGTGCTAGCACTAGAGCTTACATCCAAGAAAAAATATCTTACAGCTTTACAGATAAGTCAGTTTTATTCCAATGTCAGGGAATTTTACAAAGCAGGCTGTGACTACATTCTCAAGAAATGTCCATTTACAGTGAATTTTTTAAACATGCTGAGGTATTGGATGTTCATTTGAGAGGAAAGGTTTAATTTTCTTCAGTTCAGTACATGGTTACATTGTTCAAAAACTTGCCCATTAACATTGACCGATTGGAAACTGAATTTGCTACTTATCAGTTCTCTGATTTTGGTGAGGAAGTTCTTGCTGTTCCTAGTATCTACGTAGCATGGTAAAATATTTCCAAATTGCAAGATGAAAGTGGGCTGTATAAATTGGGAGAATTCAGCAAATTAATGTTAACTATTTTGTTAGTTTCTCACAGCAGTGCACCTACTAAATGAATTTTCAGCATTGTACGAAAGAACCAAACTGAATTTAGACCCAATTTATCTACCGACACACTAAATGCACTGCTTGTGCAGAAAGAGAAGTCATTTACTTGGAATACTGCATGTCACCAAAACAAGTTTAGCCATGAAGAGTTGGCTGCAGCAAAATGTGTCACAAAGTTGCCCTTGTCTGATCAATGACAGTAACATGGGGTAAGATACCTGCCTTTGTTTACTGTATAAATGAGCAAAAAAAATGTTTTTATGTAGTGTAACATCCAATACATTGTTTCATCTTTAACAACGTAATTTATTCACTATCAATAGGTTCATAATGTTCAGTTGTCATAAAGTTTTGTCGCACCTGATTTACGCATGTTTTAAAAAAAAATTATTTTATTACTGATTGTCTCGCTGGGGTTGGCATACCTACGTACATATTGTAAAGTTATGTCACCTTTATTTTATGATTTCAAAGTAAAAAATTGAATCAAAGTGTAACCTTTATTTTATGATTTCAAAGTAAAAAATTGAATCAAAGTGTAGTATGTGCGAAAGTTGAATTTATTTATTTATTTAAACAAGTGAATTTATTTATTTATTTACAACAAATTTACAGAGGGCAAAAACAGCCCGAAGGCCTTGAAATTTACCCCCATAAACAAACAACAGTCAGGGGAACACAAATACATAAAAAACAACATAAAAACAACATAAAAACAACATAAAAACCACATAAAACAACATAAAACAACATAAAACAACATAAAAATAAACATAAAAAATAAAAAATAAAAATTAACAAAAGATAACTAAGACAACAACAACATAGAAAGAAAACAAGGAAACATTGGACAAAGGGAGCGCACTGTCACCGGGAATGGAGTCGAGCTCACGGCAGAGGAGAGGACCCTCGGGACTGCTTTTCGGTCCCCTCCCCCCCGCAGCCAGTCCCACCCCAGTGAAGCAACCCCATTTGAAAAATGAGAAAAAATAACAAACATACAATACA
>PNEQ01118632.1:0-18787 GCA_003012365.1 Medauroidea extradentata
AAGGAAAGAAAATAGTTCTGATTTGTATGAATTATATTAGGACAGCATTCTCATTAAAATAAATTAAACGAAAGCTATTTTAGTCCCGAAACTTTATTAAATAGGTACTAAACACATACTTGCTACATATACATTATGAATTCCTTACTTTACATTGGCTTTCATTACATGCCCGAGGCCCTTGAACAGCCTTAACCTTGAAGATTCTCTCCCTCCCCTATGCCTTTGTCTGTTCAACTTACAGTGATGGGTCCTGCCTATGTTTATGGGTGTCTTCCCCCGCCCCCCTTTAGAGCCATCATTGATTGTCACATCAATAATCTTCGTCCATTCTTGTTCTAATCACTTATGATCGTTTTTATGTCACAGCCAGGTTTCTCTGTTGTGTTTCGTGCGTTCCTTTGTTAGTCGTATCGGACTGCTCGTCATAAAGAAAGAATTTTATTTTCCAGCCTTTCAGGTGTAGGTAGTGTTTTTATTTCCTGGGAAACAACCGTGTCGTTTTGTGTTATTACGCTTTGAATCGGTATGTGGCGGGGTTCGTGGGATTTTGATGCCTTACTGAAAAGAATCCGACCCGACCCAGCGGAGGCAATGAAGTAATAACATAGTCAAAGCGACAATAATATGGGAATGAAACGCAAAGTACTGAACTTGCGTGAGGTCGTAAGAGTGCAGGGATGGGAGATGGCGGTGATTATATTATGTTATGGCGCAAGAATACAGATAACTGTATTCAACAAAGGTATTTTCATAGCAAAATATCCAATTATTCAGACAACATTATGAAATAAGATCTTTGCGAAAAACAAACCTTAGCAGATACGACAGTAGAAACGTTTTATTTATAGTGGAAAACATTTATTTGCGGTAAATAAATCGGCAAACAAAAATTTTTAAAACTTATGTTCGATTTTGCTAAATTTATCTTTAGAAATTTATCTTTGAGTCGTTTCTATTGTAAATAAAGTATTCTTCTAACACTACAGATAAATTAACCATAAATATCACTACTAAACTTTTTTAGTGGCGGCACACTTACTTTATTTTCATTAATGTATACTTCAAACAATTTTTTTTCCTAAACTGGTCAAGATTTATGGAAGACAGATCACCAGTGGAATGCACCTGGTTTGTGGTAAAGGTGAAAGTTAAAGAACACAGAGCTGAGCTGCCTTCAGACTTAAAAATTGAATTGATTATTGTTAAAACCCCACAAGTAACAAAAACGAAACTTTCGAGAGAAAAAAACCGTATAGATCAATAAATATGTATTTGTTGTCCAAACAGTTTTTACAGGTAAATTCCAACACAGGAACAGACATTTATCGACATAAATCAGTTGCTTAGCCAATTACACATTAAAAATTAAAATAAAAACTACCCATGTATTTATGGTGTTTTTCAAATAAACAAACCCAAAAGGAAAAATAAATCCCTTGTTGTTGTGTATACAAGCATACATGTAAAAGGAATATGAAAAATTTTATCTGTATTCAATACAATGTGGAAAACATACACACAATGACAATTCCAACAACTAAAACTATTCCTGTACTGTGAAAAAGATGGCCATGTTACATGCAATTCTCAATCATCTCCTTCACTGTCATTGTCTTTGTTAGTGGTTGGCCATGCATAAAGTTCTGTGTAGAACGGTTTCACTTCGTCCGGTAAATACTGGGAAATCTTCTTAAGATCCTCAATTTTTTTCACGTTAATTGGGAGCCGATGCATGTAGGCCTTTTCTGTAGGAAATCCAAATGCTACCTTTTTGAAACACTTTTTTCCGGAATTCGGATAGTGAATACATCTGCCGGAACTATACCGTCAATGTATTCCTTACACTCAACTTTACCTTTATTGACATTACTGTGCAAAAACTCATTAGCCTTAGAAATTTTAAATTGATATTTCTGATTCTTTGGTGCATTACAACCGTAAGAAGAGTCTGACATGCAAGATAGCTTATAAAAGTTTCGCCACCAGGATTTGAAGTCCATAACGTCTTCAGCTGTGACACATTTCACTTTAAATTTTGAAGATGATTTTTCAACAATGTCTGCTATCAGTGTAACAGTGTAGATGCGATCAATTTTCTTCATAGTTCTTTTTATAGTGCCAAATGCACGATCGCAAGGCAAAAAGGAATGACCCCGAATAGGGTAATATTGGAAAACATACTCAAAACGTCCCTTTTCTACTAAACAGTTTAGAAATCTTACTATATGCGATTCGGAATAAAGTGAGCACTCGAAAAAGCCCTGCCAAAGTTCTATTTTCAGCCAATTCGTATCTTTCCGCGCGTAACGGCTAAGGACGGGACATGTCTAACCTCTATGGACACGTCACTTGATGTTTGCGCGTGTAAGATAAATTGGGCAGACGGTAAGAAATCAGTTTAATAAAATAAATATTTTTATTTTTATAAAATACAATTTTGTTTATTTCGGTTGATTTTGTTTAAGTATTGTTGAATTTAAATAGGAAACACACGGAACTATATTGCGTAATTTCGCTGCCAACCATACAAGCAGTAAGGCAACTATAGATAATGTTGAATTATATGCAGTAACTGCTAGTGATATTTTTCAAAGGTTAAATATTTAGTGCTCACTTTATCCTGAATGGCCTATAGCGTATGGTTCTTGCTTTGCCCACCACAATTATCTCGAAACAGGTATAATGTGTTGATATGTTCACCTAACTCATTGTTAATGTAATCACTGATGAATGAAACTACTTCATTGGGTGATTTTCGGCACATACCTTCGTGGTAGATGTAGAATTTAGAGCTATTGTCTGTTAGGCTAGTAATGCAGAAAACGCTAACAGTTAATTGCCGATAGTAAAAAATTTCTTGAACGGGTATATTGGGTAAACTAATGTTCATCATATATATAATCAAAACACAGCCCTGCTACTGTGTTGTATTCTTGGCATTTACTTGGATGGCTTACAGTTTTGTATAAAATTTCTGGCTACGTCGTTTGTGGACTAACAATTCGGCAACAGCTGCGCGCTTAGCTGCCTCATGTAAAGATGGGCCTTTAATCTTAACACTTAGGGTTTCACAGGTTATACATGAGTCTACCTGAGGCCTACCAAAACGCAAATTAAAACGCTCTTTAAATATTTTGTAGTAAAACCAGTAGTTGACTTTGACTTCAGCGTATTTGACTGTAAATAAGTGATGCATTTGTTTCACTGTTAAGTCAGCACTTAGGTAAGTTATGTTCTTGCTTGAATAGTGGGAAGTTTTTTGCGGAAAACTTGAAATGTGGTGCTCAATGAGTTTGCATACTTCCCCTGGTATGGCGTGCTGAGCTGGAGCCATTCCCCTCTTGTCTTTGGGCAATACACCCTCTTTCAAGAGGTTGCACAGTCTCCTGATCCAATTAGGTGTAAACCCAAAAATGTTACAAAATGCAAATTTACATACCTGCAAAGTGTCATCATTCACCTTTACACGATATATGAAACTTGCAGTGTGTTGTTTACTGGATCCAGCTGCTTCATTTTGTTTTGTCCTACGCTGAACATCCAATTTCGTGATGAGAGATTGTAAATATACATCCTGGGCATTTTTGGAATCAATATCCCAAAGGTTGGCAAATAATGTTATTCTCTCCATTTCAGATATTCGTACGTAACACTTCTTTGTGAACCTGTAAAAATACATGTGGACTAGGTTAGCTCATGCAACGATGCTTAGCAAGGATATTGTTTAGCATTATAAAAACAACTACAAATGTCGGTAGATTTTGTAAACTGTGGACATAACCTAGCTTGGCTGCACTTGCACGTAACCTTTAAAAAACATTTTTCTACGTTCAGATGAATATTAGGCACAAGCTATTTTCTTTTAGATAATATTTACCAGGCCTATAAGATTAATTTATCTTTATATTTTATGTTTTTTATAATTTATTTTGCTTACTTGCAATCTGGCCCAATCTTAACTTCTGGTTTCACAGTTCCTTTTTTGGTTGTGTATGATTTTCCTTTCAATCTAGCCTTTTTTGTAACGTTTCTACTATATTTTTCTTTATTCTGAACACCTCTTTTACGTTTCTTATGAACTTCAGTAACTCCTACATTTTCATCGCTGCTTTAATTAACCATCTTCAATAAAACAATGATGTAAAATGTACTACGTAATAAACAACCTCGTACGAAGCACAGAAGAGCATACAGATGAGACAGTCAACACTATGATCATTGTTGTGCGCGATAGTGCTGCTGTTTAGCACGGAACTATAGTTTGTTTGAAAAACCCCGTAAGTGACGTTGGTTGTGGTATTTTTACAATAAAAGTTTATTTCTCGTTCCATTTTAAACATGTTGCTGTCTATGTAGATGAGGGTTTTTAACATCAAACGATGCAGGAAAATGCCGGCTACAACGGCCAGTGAAAAAAACATTTTTGGTAAAAATGTTGGTTATGGGGTTTTTACAATAATCGATTCAATTCTTAATTAAAGGGTACTATTTTTTACATTTTCAAATGCACGACTTGATGTTAAAAAAAACTTCCAATAGGCAAAACCAGAAAAGTAATAGACGAACACTTTTGTAAAGCATTGTACTAGACACACGTGCATATAATAAACATTATGTGAATATATACCTAACGTAATACCAGTCAGCTGAGTACACATTCATGATGCTTTTTAAATTGTGAATCCACATTCTTATTTTTTAAAATTTGGTTTGTTTGTAACTTTCCAACCCTTTTTATTTAAATATAACATTGAAAAACAACGTATGCGTAGTTACTGGTGTTAACTCTTAGCCTAGTCATTCTTAATATTTGTACCAAAAATTTACCGGGCTTGCAAAAGTTCCCACATCAAACAGTTTTGGAATTTTTAAGCGCTGTGTAGAATGTGGCTATATCATATTATCTGCAAACTCCATTCTGGAATTTTTGTTATAAGTAATGTTCTTTTCATAGTGTGCATACTTGTTTACTGACAGTATATTGGTCAAGTGAAAATCACTTTAAAAAAGTGTATAATGTACTTGATTTAAACACAGAAACTTCGGGTAGAGAACCAGCAATTTACGTGGATTTTATGGAATACAATTTAGCATGATCAGACATCCACCACTATCTTTACTATACTGCGAATGGTTAGACATAAGCAAAATTCGCGTTATCATTTGGTAGCAGACTAAACTTTACTTCCCTTTACATAACAGAGTATAATCTGCAATTCAATTGGCCACGAACTTTTATGTGTTGTAATTTGCGTGTGTTACGTCTTTACAGAGATTGGCCTCTCTATCGCGTAAGCATTCTCGGCGGCAAGTCACGACAATATCGGTTAACCGGAGACGTCGAACGAGCCTATAGCCACTTAGTCAGCTGTCAGAAAATAACGCGAATTTTGCGTGTGTCTACAGATGGCCGATTAAGTTTAAATAATTAACATAGTAATATCGTTAACATAGGCCTATTGCGTTTGGAGTGAGGATCCGCTATAATATAAAACCTTACTTCCCTTTTTACAAAATTACTTACACTTCATGTACTACTCGTGAAATCATTAACTTGAAACGAACATTGAGGTTTATACAAACATATAAAATAGTCACTTCACAATGTACAAAAATATAAAAAAAAAATATATATATATAAGGCCTGAGGTACGAATCCTGACGATATTACTATTTAATCTAGCATGTGAAAATGATATGCTTTAGGACATGACGAAATGTTTCAATCAGACAAACGTAAAGTATTACAAATAAATTGTACTTTCAAGAAAGCTTGATACCCTTGGCTGAAAGAGCTGTTTAAGGGATTATACAAAATATTTAGTGCGTTGACACTCGATCTAAGTGTTGTGCTTGGTGGACAAAATATCTACTGAATTAGACATATTTCACAATATCAAATTTGTTAGTTATTTTGTAGATGAATATGTGTCCTTACTTTCGCCCAGGGCATATCTTGACACATGATTTCGGAAAATCAAGACTTAACCGAATCGTTGCATAGAACTTCTAAGACAAGAACAGGGATAGGTTACATCGTGTTACTACATACGTATATCTACATAATTGTAATAAAAATCTAGGAAACAAACAGTAGCTTTGATTTATTACGTTTTCATTGAATTACTGCGATTTCGTAATATATATATATATATATATATATATATATATATATATATATATGTGTGTGTGTGTGTGTGTGTGTGTGTGTGTGTGTGTGTGTGTGTTGGTGGGTGTGTGTCTGTGTCATAGTTACTGTTGTCTAAATTTAACTGATACTTTTGCTACCAATATAGCTGGCTTTCTTTTCTGCTATGCTAAAGGAATGTGCGTTTATTCCAATAAGTTTCGGGCGGTGTTAAATACCACGCATCTGGAAGTTGAGAGTGTAACTAATTACAGGAAACTCTGTGTAGTGTGTATGTGTGAAGTAGAGTGCCAAATAGGCTAATCCTGCCATACTCTGAATGACAGCTGTGGTTATGCAACATTGGATCAGATAAACGTCAGAAATATACGTAACACCCAAGACCTCTGGATAGGACAGTTAAATGCTTATCTCCATAAAATGTTCTTGGATTAGATTTTGTTTGTATAGCTTAGAGTCTAGATGCAGTGTTCGTAAAAAAACTGTATACGTGTATTGAGGAAACCTAATGTAAATGTCCTCAGATGAAGTGGTTTCAACTGTTCTAAATATGACTTCGCGTTATAATGGTGACGTTCTGTGGTGTGTTCTGGCTTAAAATTCACTAAATGTACACTTTGTTATAAGTGTCTGCAGTTTGTCCTTTAAAAACAATATTTTTCTTTCTGTTCCAATTAGTTTCAAACTAGTCTCCAGAAGTCTCGCTATGAATGTACTTAACTTCACTTACCAATAGTAACATATTTTACCTGTTTAACTTTTCCTAATAATAAGTAATCACATAAGTTACATCAAATTCCTTTTAAAAAATTATTTAAAATAAAAATGTTATCTAGTTCAACGATCCATGGTCATCTTAGTGATCTGCCATACTGAAAATACAATATTTATATATTGGGCTTGAAATATAAAGAACAAAATGTAAACTTACCTTAATATCACCAGAACAGTATTTAAAATGTTGTCATATTTTTTCATGACCTAGTTGATAACCTCATTAACTCGTTACAAGAGTGAATCTTGGGTCCGGAATTTTTCGTTTTGTGATTGTCAGGGTAGACATAAAATCATGAAAGTAGTCGAAGGAAATGTTCGATCATACGGTAATCTGTGAACAATCCATAATTTTTAATTTACTACAACAGAAGCAATATGCCTTTCTCGTAAATTTCACTGAAAACATATGCGTAATTTGCATGGAAAAACTAGCCCACGAGAGGTGGAAATTTTAAATTTGAATTTAATTTGAGGTTACAGCCGTTAGTAAATGTTACGTTTGAAACGCCCGCGAAAACAGTTCGTCACCACATGGCTGCCGCAGTGACGTCAGTAGCCAGTAAATCAGCCGACACTTGGCAGGTCTGAAGCAATATTTTTGGTCGGGCACATGGCTTATTTATTTAAATGGTGTTTTGGACTAATGTGTACGACATATGTGTTTGTTATACTCCCAAACCACGTTAGCAGTTTGAAATATTGTAAAAAAAAATTAAAAGAAATTATTTAGAACAGTATTTTTGGAGTTACAGCTGAAGAATGGGTGCCACAATCGAGTTTCCAATAAACCTGCTGCGTACTGTCAAGTATGAATTTTTAAATAAACGCAATAAGACAAGTAAACAAGGTTTCAGGTTTCGCTCTACGACGCTATTTATTCAAGCGTCAGGAGACGATGTGGAGTGTTCCAGCGGGCTTATTATGTACCACCGCCGCAAAGTTGCTTCGTGCGCAAACCCTGCTAACGTCGAGTTTGCTTCGAAAGCGATTATGTACAACCAAGTTGCGTTCGCGCTCGCGAGCTCGGACGCAAAGACGAAGAAGAAAACTGACGTAAGTTTGCGCGGCTATGGGAGGCCGCGCAAAATAACGAAATCTTTGCATCACTCGTCTAAATAATTAATTAAACATTGTTTTTAATATAATCATGATCGTAGAATGGTTTTGCAATACCCAAAACTGTTCGAAATAGGTTTTTTTTTGTCGAAATTCACTTTCGTAACAAGCTTGTATATATATGTTCTGAAATGACAGAGGTGGAACCATAACCTAATTATGTAGTTTTTGTTTTCATCTAATGAATGGATAACCCCACGCACAGCTGCAGTATTTATTTTTTGGTTATGTGTTTTATGTAAGGGAGAGTAGCAAAACAGTGAATACTTGTGAAAAGTAGGCAAATACTGGACATGTGCAACCCATTTGCAATGAACAGTATCAATTTTCAAATGCTACTTCACATCAGCAGAGGGTCGTGATTTTTGTCACAAATTGTCGGTAGGCTATAAGATGTTAGCTGGAAATTTTTAAAGTAAAAGAATGCTTTAAAAAAGCGTCGGTGTTACGTAATAGGCAGAAACAACTTTTCATATTTTAATGAATTTATATTTTGTACCTGTTTTGAACCCTGCAAAAGACCAGTTGATTTCTATGTCAGAGTATTTTGTAGGTTACGTATCTGTAATAAGCCTACGTGAAAGTAATCACCAATATTAACAGAACTACAGTAAGCCTACAATGAAACCATATTCCTGCAGTCTATAAGATGTGCACTATTTTTATTTTACGGTATTTGTTCTCGTGTAAAATTGTTTGCAAGAACCTATTCTGTGAAATATATTAGTTGTTTCATATTTATCTACATGTTAGCTAATACATGTTGCTAATTTCAAATGACTATCAACACAGCAAAATGGCTTCAATGTTGGAATATGCAGCGGCAGAGTGGGATATGTATGTTGCAGCTGAAGTGCAGGAACTGGCGAATGTACAAAGAAGGGAACCGAGATGGGTGAAGGGTAGGTCCTAGGAGGAGAAGGCAGGGGCAGGTTGGAAGGAGTAAGGTAGTTAATTGGTAGGCCATCTGTATTGAAGGAAATGAGATGGAGTGAAGGACAGGGGGAGAGTTAAACATTGGTAAAACTGTAGGCCTATAGTGAGGATTGGGAGGGTTTCACTGCCAGCTAAGGGAAAGTATAGTTGAAGAGGAAACACCAGTGAGAAGATTCAAAGGGCGTGGTGGAGAATGGAGCAGTGGAGACAGTCTATGCTCGTGATGTCGGTCGTATTTTGTAAGATCACTTGGAGACTGTGTAGGGAGTTGGAAGGTGTAGGAAGGGTAGGACAGAGGTTGGTGTAGTTGGGCAGGAAAGAGTCATCTCGCCACAGGGTGACAGCTAAATATCGAGTTTATTATGCACAGCAGGAGGGGCGTTACTTTGAAAACACTTTTGTGCTTAATTATTCTGCCTTTTACTGTATATGGCAGGAAATTAAGTTTTCTGTTCGACTTGATATAGGCCAATTAGCTGTACATCTAATTTAAAAGTAAGTAAACTACAATTTTCTTTACGTACGACTCATTTTCATCACTGTATAAACATTTTCTATTAATAAACTTTACCTGTAAAACCAATAGTTTAGTCCCTACACGATGAGTAGCGACTCTTGATATTTACCCATTACTTGCTATTTATATTTCGCTATCACTACTGCAAGTAGCTGCATGACGGACAAAATATTAATAAATTCTACCAGTTGACCTCTGTTAAATACTTGTTCGACACGAGTTCATTTCTTACTAAATTCCACTGATTTGCCGTGTTCGCAACACTAAAAATGCTTTAATAACTACGCTTAAATATTCCATTTCTATCATAATTTTATATGTTATCAAATTGACATAACACAAGTAAACTCTCCTGCGAGTCATATTCGGCCGTATCGATGGCTAATGCGTAGCAAACAGAATGAAATGCATACATCTTCTGTATAATAAAACGTCACTTCCTTTGACGAAAAGCTTTGCGCTGACAGAAACTATAACGTCTGAAGCTTATATTGTCGTACATAATCACTCGAGGAAAGTGCAACGCTATCTCGGAAATGAACGGAAAGCAAATTGCTTCGTTAGTCGACTTTGCGTCGGTGGTACATAATAAGCCCGCAGGACGGTCGGTTGTGTAGCTAGCGATGTCTATACACGACTCGGAGCTGTCTGTTGATCCATTGGTAGGTGCTCTCATCTGTCAGCGTGCAAGAGGCGAGGAAACAATTTTTAAGTAACGTGACCTTGGTCAGTGCTTTATTGCTTGTGTCCGGCAGTCTCGTACATGCCACGTACTTAAAACGCCGCTAGCTCTTTAACACAATGACACTACTCTTTGGCTGGAGTTCAAAATTAAATGCATAATTTTTTTTCCGTAGGTTAAAACAGTAACTATATTTTCTGATTCAGTTGACTCTCGTTTCGGAGGGGCCATACCTCCCCTCCCCGTCATCTATTGATTACAGGCAGTGGCGGCTAGAGGGTTGTTGCCAGGGAGGGCACACGTTTCCGAGAACTGTACACTACTATGGACGCACAGCCGTGTACCAGCGACCATGAAATATCTCCTGGCTACTTATTGTGCTGTGACCAGTCATTAATAAGTGGCACCTACATACCAACGTGTCAGTGGCTGTAGCGTCAACTAGCGCACAACCCTGTACAGTTCTCTACAACTTGTGTCCTCCCGGTAAGGTTAATTCTATTACGTGTTAGAAAGAAAATGCGTTTTTTACGGGAGAGCCAGGCGCAGAGAAAATTTTTGCCGCCAGTTTCGCTGTTATCGCTAAGGAACAAAAATACGAAACTGTTGTAAAATTGCATTTAAATAGGTTTGAAAAAAAGCAGAAGTCATTTAAACTTAATTTTATAGTGAAAATTAACCAATTTCGCATTTTTAATTATCAACCTAATGTACCTAAAAATTCCGGAAAGCTCTGTAATTGGTCAGCCGGAGAGATTGTGGTCAGCGCTTAACATCGACGTCTTTAGCGCTTGCGAGGGGTGACATGAGGTGAGTATAGAGCAGCACTGGAATGAAAGGGCGGGGGAAACGGGAGATCCTCGAGATAACCCGCCTACCAACGGCATCGTCCGGCACGATTCCCACATGTGAAAATCCGGGGATCGACCCCGCCGGGAATCGAACCCGGATCGCCTTGGTGGGAGGCGAATTGCCTGACCATTCGGTCACCGCGGTCAGTTTGCACGCATTACCGATACCAGCACTCAATCGGCTGAAATTTTTCTAACCTGTAGTAGAATTAACCTTACCTCCCGGGCAGCAACCTACGAGCCGCCACTGATACAGGTAATTGCTGACCGAAAGGCCACAGTGCGAGCAGTGATTGCTGATGTGTGTATGTTGATGTGAAACGTTTTGGTGTGGACCGCAGCGTGGCCGCGCCAGACGGCGCGCTGCACTAATGCGCTCAGGGCATGGTGTGCTCCTGGTTCCAGAACACGGCGCATCCCGTGAATGGCATCTACAGGCCGCCCCCGGACACCCCCACCTCTGGCCGCCTGCGCACGCCGCCCGCCAAGTCGCCCGTGTCCGCAGGTAACATTCCTCCATGTCTTACAAGTGTTCACTCAACTTTCTATCCAAGTGTTTTCGTATCACCAACTATATATCATTACTAGAGATGAGGGTATATACAAGTATTTAAAAAATGTTTTGTGCTAGCATACCTTTGAAAACGCTGTAATTTCTTGCGACATGTATGATTCGGTGATATACTTTTGACACAACGTAGCTTTCTGTATACCAATAACAGGTGTCAAATATTACAATATCGGGATTCTTATTGGCACATTCAAATAAGATAACAGCTCCAAGTACAAGCTGAAGCCAGCACTTCTTGTAAGCTGAAGGTGTGTTCAAATCCAGCAAACAGTCAAGTTTTACAGCGATAAACAACTATCGCTAATCATTACAATTCTAGATTGTCCTTCCGAGCTCCCCTTTAGCGTTCATCTGTGGGAGCAAAAACAATTATTTCCTGGGAAGAATTAAAAAATATAATTTCTTATTCAGGTGATCTTGTCTTGTTCTCTACTAATTTATTAGTTGTATGATGATTAGAACTCAAGTCCAGAATATCACATAGTCGCTGCAAAAGTATTGTCACATGTACATTTTGTAAGTTAGTCTTGAAAAAGACTATAAACTCAGTAAACACCACCAGTAATTGACGTACATAACACGAAAACATATTTCTAGGGACCTGTGAAATTTTCGTTTTTATTTTGGTCCCATACAAATTCCAAACGACTATAACTTTGTTACTCTCGCGATTGGTCCTTGACTTATTTAAAGCAATCTGGAAGGCACCGAGGCTACAGTAAAGAGGTAACTAAATGCAGTGCCAACGATGTGAGATCCCTGTGTCAGCGAGCAGCCAGTCTATTTGAGTACACAGCTGTGATTGGAGGCTTGTATGCAGGACAGCGTATCCGCGAATATTTTTGTTTCTATCTAATAGTCTAGCTGGGGTCCGCGATGGTCGAGGGGTTAGACTTCTCGTATTCCACGTAGGCGATACGGGTTCGATCCCAGGTAGGTCCGGGTCACATGTGGGATACGTGGTAGACGTTGCCGTTTACCGGTAGGTTTTCTCGGGGAACTCCCATTTACCCGCAACTCTCATTCCGTCGCTGCTCCACACTAATCTAACCTAATCTCATCCATTCCTCAGGCCGGAAGCTGACAGGCATGTCTCGCTTGTCCAGCAGCCAGCCCGACTTTATCCCACAAACATAGGCGGGAAACACGTAGTGGATTAAATTAACCTACAGTTCATCCGAAGAATAAGTGCCCTTATCTGAATTTTTTGTTGGAAATGTTCTGCGTGATATTTACGGTTCACCATTTGGTTTCCAGCCTTTTTCTGGGATGTCATGATCATTCTTGGTATACATTTGCCACTTTACTAAACGTGGTTTCAGGAACTGATATAACGTATTCTGTTTCTGAAATGTCAATTGTGACCTGTCAGAAAAGTGCACTAGTTAGTGGGATAGAATATCCCAACTTCCTCCTCCTCCCTCCAAAACAATCACTTCCGATCTGTTCGCATGCAACATTGCCGCGAACAGTGTTGGACAAGCATTCGGAAATGTTTCTGTAGGTGCACGAGAATTAACTAGTCCTGGTTACGAACACAATTTGCCTTACTATTCGGATTGTAGAGTGCAACGATTGACTGGGATGACGAATCATTATGATCGATATTCTTCGATAAACAACGGTGTCGTTGCAGTGTTAGGAACAGTTGTGGTACAATTCGACATGCCGTTCGTAATTCTGTCGCAATGCGGAAGTCCATAATGAGAGCCTAGGAAGCACCTTGGTACGTGTTTTTCAGGAACTTTTATTTTGTTAATGATAGTCGTAACAGTAGAGAAAGACACGTGGCACGTTACTAGCGACGCATGGGCGTACCCAGGGGTGGTTTTGGGGGTTCCAACCCCCTCCGAAATGTCAGTTTCCGTATCTAAGTATTTAATTTTACTTTACAAAAGGTATAATATGCTAAAAAGAAACAAAATGTTGATAAAATATGTTAATGTTACATTTACAGAGGTCAAACAGAGATGACATTGAAACATTTATGTAAGATGACAGTTCAAAACTCCCTCTGAAAACTATCCCTAGGTACGCCCATGCTAGCGAGAGCTAACGTGGCCGCCGCGCCAGCATACTATAGAGATGTTTTGCGAGTTCGAAACCTAGAGTCACTTACGGCTATAAAATTTTGAGATTGTTTACATGCATAGATTCATCATTTTGCAGAGCTTTTTTTTTTTTTTTTTTTTTTTTTTTTTTTTTTTTTTTTTTTTTTTTTTTTTTTTTTTTTTTTTTTTTTTTTTTTTTTTTTTTTTTTTTTTTTTTTTTTTTTTTTTTTAATAAAGTACCGTTTGCTAGTTGAAAATAATTTTGCTACATTTTGGCGTGTTTTGACACTAAAATATATTATATTTCAGGGGCAAAAATCTAAAAATCCTTTTGGTGTATTGCAACAGAAAAATTCAGATACAAACGGTGATATATAAGTGTAAAAACTGTAAGCATGACTTTTTGATATATGTATTAATTTGCGTTAAAAACAAATATTTTCGAAATCGCTGCAAAACTAAAGAGCGAGGCCTTAAGCGGTAAGGGTGTTCTGGACACACGCTACGACCTGTCCGCAAGTTATACCTGGTGCGCATATTGTCTGTTGTCGGCTGGCTTCTCGCTGACTCGATCGTTTTAGGACATATAAGGCGCTTATGGAAATTAAACCCCCTCTTACGGGATTTTCTCGCGTAAAAATAATTGCAAAACTGACCGTTGCAACTGTTTCCATCGTAACGAAATGAACTTGAAGTGAGTGAAGAGCTTTCCGCTAGCACCTAACAACGAGGTTTCAGCGCGGGTCGCGGAGGGGGGGGGGGGGGTCATGATCTGAGTATGGTGGAGCATGGAAATGAAAGGCGGGGAAACGGGAAATGTCCGATAAAACCCGCCGACAAACAGCGTCGACCCGCACGACACCCACGTGCGAAAATCCGAGTCAACTACGACGGGAAAGTGGGAGGCGAGCGCCGCTGTACCAACCGCAATCCTGAAATGAACTTAAACACTGCAAACGAAGACGTTATTGCATGTAGTTCGTAAGCTTACTATTACAAAATGTTTCAAGGATCGTAAAACGAAGACAGTTATACAACAAGCTTTAACATTGTTTAGTAACCGGTGCAGACGACGATACTAGTCGTCCAGTATCATTGCAGGCTGTCATATGTGATATAAAAATTCCTTAACCCTTCCGAGCTCTCAAGTAATAACTGAAATGGTGCTGTATATAGGGAGCCTCAGCAACATAAGCTTGATATACGAATTGATATGTGCGATTGAAATATCATAACGATATTCCTGTTTTGAGAATTAAAATGAAATATTATTTTTTTTTAAAAATCGTATTGTGTAGAAATCGGGTATTTCTGAAAATATTTCACATGTTTTTGAAGTGCATTTGCTGACAACAGTTCTTACAGCTCGTTGCCATCGTTTATAAAGATATTTTCACCACCATAGAACAATTTCTGAACTGATATTTTACTATTGCCCCACCTCTGTTTTAAATGATATCTGAACTGTATTAAGATTACCATATATCTTCTGCTTTTTGTTTAATATTTTTGTATGCTTATGCATTCCATGTCATAACTCTCCAGAGAGGGAGATATGGGACATATAACTTGCCATAAACCATTAGCTATTCAAAATGCCATGCTTCTCGAATAATGCTATAAGTATGATAGGGTCTGGATTAAAAACAAGGCAGGTTGATTTACTTTGGATATGTTTAAGGGTGTTCAAGTGCGATAAAATCGTAATTTTATATTTTTATGAAATATTATTAGTTTCGTAGACGATACTTGTGAGTACATTTTACTCGTACGAAACAATTCTAGCTCTGGTAGTTTTCTCATAACAGGTTGTCAAAATCAAAATTTGTTTGTTACGCTGCCATGCAAATAGTGAAAACCACGTAACTTACTTAAATGAAATAATTCACTGTGAACTTACATCGCTTGAGCTATGCAATAAAACATTTTAAGAAACCACGTCGTAATATTTTGAGTATTAAAAAAAATCGCAAAAGTGCACAAAAAAGTTGCAAATTCAAAAACAGTTCGCGGGATTTTTACAAATGCTTTATTGCACAGCTCATAGTATGTTATTTTACTGTGAATTATTTCACGTACGTAAGTCAATTGGTTTTCACTTTTATATGGCAACAGAACATGCAAATTTGACTTTGACGCACCGTTATGAGAAAACTACGATAGCTAAAATTGTTTCGTAAGAGGAAACTGCACTCACAAATATTGTCTACAAAACTAACACTATTTGGTATAAATATAAAATTATGACTTCATCGCACTTGAACACCCTTAAAACTCGCAGACTTTACGGACGGTACCGTTATCTTAATCTTAATATATAAAATTATGTGTCCTGACTGACACACTCACTCACTCACTCACTCACTCACTCATCAACGCACAACCCAAACCGCTGGACCTAGAACCATGCTATTTTGAGGGAAGCTTCCCCTTGGCCCGTAGGCACCCACTATGAATGAATTTTTCGAAATTCGATAATTAAGGGGGTGAAAAGGGGTGAAATGTGTTTTCAAAGAATCCCTGATATCTCATTAACGGGGAAAGCTATCATATTTTTTTTTACTTCATAATATTGCCTAAAGAAATTAATATTTGCAAATTTTTTGATTTTGCGAAATTAGAAAATTAAGGGGGTGAAAAGCCATAAAATGCGTTTGTCATTAATCTGTGATTTCTCCTAAACCATTTCAGATAGTGAGCTAATTCTTTTCTTTAAAATGATGCTTAAGTAATTATCTAAAAAGCATTTTTAGAATTTTTCTAGATTCGGCCTTGAAAGCTCTTTAAAATTATATAGCGTATTTTTAATTAATCCTACTTATCTCCTAAACCAGTGGAAATATTGAAATGGTTTTTGCCTTAAAATAAATCTTACGTAAATATCAACAAAGTGATTTCAGAATTTTTTGAAATTCGTCTATGAAAGCTGTTAAAAAAAATAAAATGTGTTTTCAAATAATCATCTGTACCGCTTTAGAACCGTTGAGATATCGAGATGATTTTTTGATATGAATGAAGCTTATGTAAATATCTACAAATCAAATTCAGGATTTTATGAAATTCGAAAACTAAGGAAGGATGTGAAAAGCTGGTCGGCGGGTTTTCTCTGGGATATCCCGTTTTTCCCGCTCCCTTATTCCTGTGCCGCTCCATAAACACCTCACCAGCTTAGCTTAATGAAATAATTTAATATTACCAAAAGTATTTTTTTGGCACACATCTTAAATACTAAACATTTAGTTTATTAATAATATTTGATTGTAAAAATAGGTCTGCAAATAAAAAATAAAGAAAATAGATATATCCTAAATAGTAAGTTATTTTCACCATGTAAATTATTTTGGTAAACGATTTTTGTTAAAAGTATTTTATGAAAAAAAAAATGTCCTCCCCTCCTCCCTTACGATATAAACATCTTTACGTACAAGGAATTGCTCTCAGACGGCGAGCCGAGACGTTTTTGGCTCGTGTTCGAGGTCAGGGATACTACAGCATATTTTATTTTGAGCACAGTAATTTATCCCCCCTCCTCTTTTCTCACCCTCTTCTCCTCCTACACTCTACCATATTTTGTCCATATCTGGTTTACGTTGCGTTTTCGAACATCGGAGACACATTCTACCATTAATGCTTTGTATAAGTTGTACACGATAAAGTGAGCGTTTTTGAAAACAATCTTGTCTAGAATAATAATTAATAAATATCTCGGGCATTAAGTTTTGGATACGTTATATACATTTTTATTGTTACTGACGTTTTAAATTAATACGCGGCAAAATAAACTGAGAGGAAAATAAAGTAATTGTGGTTTCAAAAGTGCTCAGTTTATTCCGAAGTACCTATAGGTATTCTGCGCCTCGGCAATTATTTTCCAGAAAAAAATTATTACGGCTACATAATTATTTTTCAGGAAAAAAATTATCGCGGCTGCAATAATGAGTGCACGAGAGTTTTAACTGTAATTATTTTTTAATTAAAAGTATTATATAGGAATAGCACACATTAAAAGAGTATTGGATATTCCCAAATGTGTATGATGAAAGTTGCGGATTAAAATTAGTCACGTGTACAGTTTCAAGGGGTTATGACGTGAAGGTAGCCGTCTAGATGGGCGTACAGTACTTCGCGGGTCCGCGGCCCGAAAGTATTGCAGAATGGCTCAAGACGAGCCGTGGGCATTACTTCTCAGCCTGTAGACGCAAGTTACTGAGCTGGCGTGCAGTATTCTCACCGATTGCTTGCCTCTATATAACTGTTCCAGTGCCAACATTTTGTCTGTTTTTTTTTTTAAATAGTTTTTCATGGTTTTATGACATAATGTGATAAAATTGTGGAATAAACTTGGTGTATATTGGGTTATGTGTTCATTGAAGTCGTAGGAATTTCAGGAAGAAATTTCGCGGGAATCAGACAATTCGTTCGCCTTTAATCACATTATCTTAATCTTTGGTTAGTGTTATTTTGAATTGTATCATAAAATTAAAAATATATAATGTAATTTCCTTCGTGAATTTCTATGCAACTTCTTTATAGGTGTGTACGGATGTCTTCGACATTCATTTTAAATGCAAATTAAATGCGGTAACTTAACGCAGTTTTGACATTTGCATTTCAGAACATGTAAAATTTTAATCCTGACTATTGTCCTAATTAACTATTTATAAGTGCTTCTTTTTTTAATTTTGGTCACACTAGTACTTGATAAAATCACAAAAATATTAAATATAGTAACAATATAGAAACTAGTTTTTGTTCTCTTAAACACCCAATAGGAAGCGACCCTATAATTCTTAGCGTAGTTTAGTAGATAAACGTGTACAGTGTGTTTCGATTCAACACAGAACTGGCAAGTGGGCTGCCTACCCACCCGCAACCGGCTTGAATTCTGCTCGCGGCGCGCTAGCGACGGAGCTACGTTCGATTTCACTGGTTGCCGCCTTCTTACGCAGCATTCTAAACGTTTTAACTCTTTCAACATATATTTACACAGACTTTGGAATATGTTTCAACGATTTCTGCTTCAGATCTCGTTATTTTACGCTTCTGTTAATATTTTTTACGAAATATTTCTATCAATAAACGTTTATTTACGACATAGTATATTACTACACAGCGATGCGACTAGAAACATTAAT
>PNEQ01118633.1:5000-18785 GCA_003012365.1 Medauroidea extradentata
TTAAGGAAATAATTATCGTAAAATTAGTAGAAATGGTGGATCATGGCCTTAATGTGATAAAATTTCACTTGAATATAAAAAGTTAAAAACAACAAAGTTACCTAAGGTTTTCAATTTATTTCGCAAAATACATCGCAATTACAAAAATGAACACCCTGTCACTGTTAATTTACTTCTCAGACTAAAAATGAAAACAGACTTTTAATTTTAACCAACACCTGCTTAACCAGTGACAGAAATTGTCCTTGCAAAACTAATAATACTGGGCTTCTTAACACTTTGGTTTAGTTAACATTTGCATGTGGCCGATTCCTCTCCCAGTTTCTGTCCTTTTGCAACTTTGCGTGTAACTTGATTGTAATGACCTCGCTGTCAACGAGCCATAAAGACCAGTTAACAAAAATGAATTGCCCACTTGCACACTTTCCTGCTAAATATTTAGCAAGTGTTTGAGTACATCTTTGTATATGCTCCCGTGTGTACTTTTCCCTCGAAAACTATTTCATATACTTGAACAAAACGTTTACAATGAATGTTTTGCTCCAAATGATGACAAAAATAATACCTGTGCGCAAGGTAAATCCTCGTGAATCACATTATTATAAATGTATGTGTATTGTATATATGATGAGTGTACCTGCAACAGGACCCATATTTAGGCTAACCACGTTTTCAAAATCGTAACAGTTTGAATAAAACAACTGTCAGGGCCACTTGTACAGTAATGTTCATGTAATATTGATGTAAAACAAAAATTACTATTACCCTACAAAGTCTTGCTGCAGTTTCGGCACGTAGTAAATCGCGCTTCTTTTACGTTATCCCAATTACCATAACGCCAAACACATCTCCACTGTACTGATGGCGCTGTTATTTTAACATATGTTATGCTAGTTATAATTATTACGTACAATATGTTTGTGGACGCTTATACAAGGTTTTTATGAGATAACATGTTTTCTAATCAAATAGAAAGTTTCGTTAGTAATGTTGTAACTGGGATTTCAAGACTAATTTCGGCTGAGTACTCTTTTTGCATTTGTCAACTTCTAAGAGGCAAAATGTAGAAGTTGCTTTGTTGTTATAGTTTATGTTTATCTTGCACTGCAATGCAAACTTGGCCATTTAAATAAGCCTATAATTGGACACAATTATTCCCGAGCCAGCTATATGCTAACTATTAGTTAAGAAAAAACTGTGTAGAAAGGATTTTAGCTTTGAAAAAGACTAACAAATATTGCATTACTCCTATATTTTCTTTTTCACAATTTTGACTTTATTATGAAATCAACATACAGTGGGGAAGACTAGGCCAACTTCAAAGCTGAGAAAATGTAGATATGTTTATCTCCAAACTAACAATTGGCACATAGCTAGTTGACGCATATCACAGTTCAATCATCCTAGAACTAAGCCAGCCAAATGTATATGTATATTTACTTGTTTGACTAATTGTTGTGGAGTTAAATTACTTACATGTTATATACGTACTGTAAATGGTAAGGTAAGTGGTCTTTACTGCTCGTCAACAGCGAGGTCATTATAGACTGTGATACACAACTGGTTACGATGACAGGAACTGAGAGAGGAGTGACCTTTGTTAAGCAACTATCCAAGTATTCGCCTGGAGTGATATAGGGAAAATATAGATAACGGAAGTCAGGACGGCCGGAGCCGGGGATCTAACCCGTGACCTCCGGAATGCGAGTACAACTCGTCACAGTAGTACCACCTCGTGGTACGAACTGCAGAGCAACATACACAGTTTATTACCTATACGAATATGTTTTCAGAGGCCGGGCATTAGGAGAAATCATGTAGCCCGAAGAAAGTCCTCCGTTGACCATATTCGGTTTACTCATAAACATACAACTGTACGTAAATGTAACCTTTTCGCAGATTAATTTCTCTCAGTTAAATTAATTCGACGGAAATTTCTGCTTCTATCTACAAACGTTGCTCGGTATAAAGAAATCACGCTAGCACCACAAACTTTACACACTTCTTCTAAGAATTCAATAATTGTGAAAAATAAGATAATCCAATGTGGCGACAGATGCGCCACTTAAAGAAAGAAACGACAACCCTGGCCATTTCTCAGCGCCGCGCGAGCGCCGAGCTTTGAGTGGCTAGATGATCACTCATCAGACCGGGCGAGTGTCGCACATATTTTCCCAGTACTAGGTAACTTGTTGTTCTGTGTCCTACCTTACTGTGCTCCTGTTATCTTCTGGGTGTGGTGACGGTACCAGTTACCGCAGTCGCCTCTAGGACAACTCTGCTCTGCGCGAAGCATGCCTCCTCTGCTCCAACTAGCAACCAAACAAGCGCATGAGGCTCAGCTTTCAGACACATACAATCACTATTTACTTTGCACGCCGCAGTACACACACTGAGACGACGTACACGCTCACGTGGCAGGATTGCGGGGCTCGTCAAATAAAAAAAATTGCCGGTGTGGCGTAATTAATGCTAACGACCTACAAACTGAAATTAAATGATTTCACACTTACATTTATATTATAATTTATTCTTCCAGAAGTCTGTACTATATGGTAATCCCAACTTGTCGCTGTCTTATTTACCTAAATTAACTTATTTCCATCTATTTCCCGCACCCCATCGTTTCAATTCTAATTTGAAGCAATAATTGCGTGTTATACATGGGTAAATACGATATTTAAAGTAGTGTTATTCCAAAATACTACTTATTTCAGTTGTGCTACGTCTTATAAATGAATTGTGACGAACGACCGCACATACGAATTCTACAACTATTACACATAACATAAAATTAATAAACAAAAAAATAGGCACTTAAACGGACAGTGACGAGTAGTTGTAACTGAATGATTTTGAAATATAAACGCAGGACGAACAAAATACGCAAATATCGAGTCAGCTTATTAAGTAGTATACGAGTACCAAGTTGAATGAAATTCGGAAAGAAATATTTCCTTAAATATGACATATTATGCTAGAATTATAAAAAGGCTATCACTTTGAAAATATGAACCTTAAGATAAACGAAATATACAAAGTCACGTAAGATTGGGTGTAGTATGCATATATTACGGTTGACAACACTCGGAAAAATATTAACTGAGATGTGAGATTATGTTATAATTATAAAAATGGCTGCCGTTTTTTAAATCATATACAAGGCGTGAACTAAGTACATAATAGTCAAGTCACGTGACTAGGCATTATATGTGTATTGAGTTAGATGAAATAATAAAGTACGGTTAAATATCTAGTGTAATCGAAAAATGTTAAAATGGCCGCCATTTCGAAACTATGAGCACCGCATGAACGAAATATGCACAAGTCAAATCAGGTTACATTACGTGTGCTTAGGTTGATGAAATTTGGTCAACTGGTTCAAATTTGTTTAGGGAGTACAAACATATACAAATATATACAGAATTAAATACATAGATACAGAGCGACGATCAGACACGCGATCTCATAAGCATATAATTCCTAGAGTAAAGTAGATTATAAATGGACATTCATCAATGAAGTACCAATCCTATACGACATGATTGGTGCTCTGTTGACAAAAGTTAAACAGCATTACATAAGAATGCTACTGTATACGAAATTGCATGTCAAACGTAGAGAAATAATAAACAACTGAAACAATGTAACACTTAAACACAGTATAGTAATTTATTTATGGGCCATTCGGAATAAAGTGAACACTAAAGATTTAACCTTTGAAAAAAATCACTAGTCGTTACTTCATATAAGTCAACATTAACAACAGTTACATTATTGTTTGTATGGTTGGTAGCGAATAACTGCATCTAGGTCCGTGTATTTTCTTATTTTAATACAGCAGTAGTGAAACAACATCAAATGCAAACGACCTCTCTGTATTTAATATACTTAAAAATATTTATTTAAGTTCTTACCGACATACCTTACCTACTGACTGTATAGTTTTATTTAATTAGCGGCATAACAAAGCGACGCAACCGAGTCGATTATCGTTAGCACATGCTGCTAACTCTTTGCGCCACAGAGGTAGTATAAAATGTTACCGACAGATGGCACCAGAGTTAGGTTTTCGCCGCTTGGAAGCGAGTTGCGTCATTCAGTTTGTTTGCCCGTTATGTAATGAATATCGGTTTCTGATAAACACATATTAAAGTATTAGAAGTGACTGTTTATGAATATCATTGGTAAATTATGTGAGGTCATTAGTAATGTTTTATGATCGCCAGCCTGAGTATCTGGAAATAGAAACAGCAATTTTTCCCCTGTTTCACACATTAAGAAAATACGTTATTTATTGTTTCTCTTTACGTGCGTCGTCGTTCATTGCAGTATGCTGAACGGAACTTGAATTCTTGAGTTGCGTGTGTCGTGTGTGTTTTTAGTGGCGGTTTTAATTTAAAAGTTCGAATATACTGTGCATGCATTTACGAGATTCGTAACAGTAATAGGCAGCGCAGTTAGAGTAGACGCAGAGAAACCAGTGTTATAAGACGTTTACTCGCAGGTATTTATAACTAAGATTACTACTGAGTATAGCATATATTCAGCCCCCGTGCATTTAATGAGTATATATTGTAGCTAAAATTTATTGGAGCACTGTAACGTAAATGTAAACATTGTACAAGCCTATTTAAATAAAAGCATGTGGCAATGTTGATGTTTACATAGCGGAAAGATATAAACTGATAGAAATTAGAAATTAATCAGGGTTTTTTTTAGTGCTCACTTTATTCCGAATCACCTATACAGTTGTAATTTATATGTAAGTTTAACAATACAAATGCAACAGCTATTGCCCGCGGCTTAGTCCGCGTGTATTATAGAGTTGAAACTGTGAGAAATTTTGAATATACTGAATAAAATATATATTTCTTTAAACAATCCATATTATGTATGGTAATGGAATTCATGAGTTATCTATAAATTGCAAGTAAAAGAATAATTAATATACCTCAGATGATTGTATTAAGTAAATGTAATAAGTAAGTAATAAAAATGTAATACACAGGAAAAGCCTCCAAACCTGATAAAATTTACGGTACATAGTGGTAATGTATTGCATGTGTGATGTCAACACTATTTTATAACTACATATAGAGGTAACGAACACAATTTGTTTAAAACTTTACTAAACTTAAATAACAATTAAACTATCAACTTTTTTTATGATAAATGGTTGTTTATATGTTATTTCAGGATCTAGGAATTGTTTATACCAAAATTAATCAAAATCCATTGAGCAGTTTTAATAAGTAGAGTGAAATATAGAATTATTTCAGCGGGGCGTAATCCAGCCAATTTTGGCTTGCTAGAAAGCATAGAGCGTCCCGATGTCTTTTTCCGGAACCTGGATGTTTCCTTTTTGTATACCATCGGCAAACAATTTGTCATCATGTCAGAGGGACGTTCGACTGATTCCTGCAAGATGTCAAACAGACATCTGACCGGTAGAAGTTAAATATATTTCAGGTCACCTGCCTCCTGACAACTGAATGAATGTCTTGTAAGACAGTGGGCCGGCAATAGCAGATATTGCATTACGGAATTGACGGCCGGCAATAGCTGAAGACAGCAGGCCGTCGACGGCTGATTGTACTTCAAGACAGTAGGCCAGCAGCAGTAGCTAAATAGAACACCCGACCAGCGATGGCTTTCAGGATGAAATATTGGTAATCATCACTAGGGTTGCTGGTGTTGTCTTCATCTTTGTTCTGGAGTAAGCATTCTGAACGCGGCATTTGTTCGATTAATAGAGTACTTAATGATTTTGACTGATACTGGGCGTTGCTAGGGTCGCGGTATGTCAGGTTCACATGGCATGCAGTCTAGGCAGAGATATCACCATCTAGGCGTAATTGTAAAGTGCGTTTCTCAAAATCTCCTTTGGCAGAGCAGAGCCTCGAACAGTCAGACATTGCACTACAGGAGCTACTGAGACGTGTGGCGGAATGGGAATTTAAATTTTGTACACAGTAAATGCAATGCTCTGTTACAAAAATACATGGGGAAGATGTGTATAACTTGACTTCTGACTGCTGTCTGAAATTAAACAGCCAGCCATTTACGGCCTGATTGTTCCTTGCGAATAACTGTTTGGAGACGTTAAAAAGACATCAGACTGGTGTCAATATTTTGACCAACTAACGACTGTCTAAACGGTATTTGCCTCTTAACGACGCAGACACTTTGGTAATAAATATGTTGTATCAATTAAAATACATTGTCTACATTTTGGCAAGTTTCTTCTGCAGATAAATGTTTACTGTAGTTATTGTATATTAAAATGGCTGACCACTGTCTCAAATATGACAGCCAGCCTTTAACGGCCTGGTATCTTTTTACAGGTAAGTTTAAGTACCGTAAAAAAGATATCGGACCGATATCTTGAACACCGAACTGTTGTCTTTTTAAAAAGGTGTTAACTGTCTAGTTTCTCCTTTCAAATACCAATTTTTTGACATTAAAATACACAAGACAAACGTCAATATTTTGGCTGCTGAATACTGTCTCCAAAATGGCAGCCAGCAGTAAACACCAATGCCTACTTTGAGGTTACCATTTTCGTTGTAAAAATATTGATTCAATGCCTGAATATTTGAGTGACTAGAGTCTGAAATAAAATCCAGCCACTAACAGCCCAGTTTGATTTTGCAGATCAGCATTTGTGAGGAGCCGTGGGAAAAGGGACCTCAAGTAATTGTAAGATAAGGTCCCTTTTCACATGAGTCCTCACATTTACTGTCACAAAAATTATACCGTGCCGATGTCTGTAATTTGGCAGCTGTCTGAAAATTGACTTTCAGAATTTGACGTCTGGTAACATTTACAAATTATCATTCTAGTGTTGTAAACAAGATATCAAACCGATTTGTATGATTTAACGGCTTTCTGCTGTCCATAAGAAAATCATTCGTGCGTTTATAGCTCGAAATAACTTTTGCAGATATCGTTTAAGGCTAGTGATAAAACATCGGGTTATATGTATATAAATGGTTGTTGACCACAGTCTGAACAAAATACCTCCAACTGTTTACAGCCTGGTATCGTCCTGTTGATACAGTAACTATTCGACTTTGTAAAAAAAAAAAACATTTTAGCCGCTGCATGTTTCTTGACGGCTGACAGTTTTCTGAAAGTCATCCAGCAGTTAACTGCGTGGTACCATTTCGCGTTTAGAGTCGCAAAGAAAGGCATCGGACCGATTTCTCTGTTTTTCTGCTTTTACGGCCGATCGTTCTCTGAAAAATGTGATCCTGCCTTTTTATGGACTGGTAACTTCTTTTGGATAACCATTGAGTTCCGTAAAAAACATATCTGGCCGATGTCTATATTTTTATGGCTGACTGTTGTCTGAAAAAAAGACATCTGGCCGTTACAGGTCGACGCTGTTACAATTCTGTAGAACACTAGGGAACAGTACTGATGGCGAGCAGACATTTTGCAGACAGTTTTCCGCCAGGTCCTGTATTCTGGAGTGTTAAATGCTAAATAATACCACAGCAATCGTGTTTTTTCCCCTGGCTTAGAAGTATCCGTTGGGTTATTGCAAGGCAAAAAAAAAAACCTTTGAATTTTATCAAAATACGCTCAGAAAATTTTTAACATGAAGAAGTAACTTTAAAACATAATAACGCTACATATTTATCCCACAGGAATCGTGCACTTTTTGGGATAATAATTATCCTATGTTTTTCTCCGTTCCATAATATATATATATATATATATATATATATATATATATATATATATATATATATATATATGCAAAAAATGTCAATACGCTGCTCCGTTGCATGCGTGTAAGAGGGACAAACCAACATGCTCAGTTCCGCATTTAAACTGTTAAGTATTCCATACCATGACCAATGCCCAATTGGCCGTTGGCTGGTTTACTCCTGGCACTGCTGGAAAGCTACTGTATATGATAAATGATGGTTCTACTGAGCTGACCTAGCTATAGTCGATGTACGGAAGTGAAACGTTCGAAATGCAGTTTGAAACACATTGGCGGAACTTACATAGCTGTGTACTGGCACATCGTTAATGGCCGACGGGGTGCCCACCAGCAACAATTGTAGGTTATGTTAGCTGGTTTAATGCTGGCACTGCTGGGTAGCTACTAGCTATGAAACGGCTCTATTGACCCTAAGACAGCTATGTCGTTGACTTACTGAAACAAAACATTCGGAATGCAATGTGTGACACACTGGTGGACTTTAGATTAGCTGTGGAATTATGGCTGTATGCTAGCTCATCGGTAACGTCAATGCTGCACACCAGCAGTGATGGTTAGTTATAGAGGGTGGGGGGGTTTATATTTATATATATATATATATAATATTTGAAACTATGTAAGCAGGAAGTTAGGTCTACTACAGCCCACGCCAAATTCTTCACTAGAACTCCCATCTAGTAAAATACAGTTGGCTGTCTGTGGTTTCACTGATGGCACTGCGGCAAGCTTGAAACAAGTTCGTATTCCACTTGAATTTAAGTTACACGTGTGATTTCCTGCAAAATTAATTCAAACTTGGTTTTATTTAAATTTTTTCTTGGCAATATTGTTTTACATAATAATCGAATATAAAAACTATAACGATGTTATATAACAACATAAAGTAACATTTTATTACTTCAATGTAACAGGAAAATTCGGAATAAAAATCACATTCAGACGAATCGCACTCAATTCATTCTTGTATATTTACCATAGGCTTGTGGCTACCATGCCTGCCTATTAATATGAATATCATAAGTTCGAATTTCAGCACTGAGAAAAAAAAATCATACTGGTAACAAAATTTAAACAATAACAAAATTTATTAATTACTTTCAAATACAAAAAGATATATCAGAAATCTTATACTCAGTTGTAACCATTAACGGTCATACACAAAATATATCAATATATCATGAATCAATGGCTTTACAAATGCCATACATAAAACAGAAAATAAAATTACTTGGCCTCAGTTCTCTAGAATGACATTAAAATTTACTTGGCCACCAAAAACGTAACATTTGATATTTCTCAGAATTACATTATAAATACATGCCTCAGAATTTAACATTTAATACATACATTGACTCTATGGTCACACATGGACCAACCTCCAAGTAAATGAAAAACAGTAACAATAATTCTGGCTAGTACTTAACTGAAACGTGTCACAAACAGCATTTCCGCCCAGGAAAACGATTCTGACAATGTAAAATCTCCTCTTTCTCTGAATTAAATCCATCATAGCCTCCTAGTCCGAGTCCGTGAGTCTCTCAACCAGAGCCTCCTCCATTCTCCCTTTCCATGTCCAAAACTCCGCTATTTATTACAAATACTAACCAATCACAGTTCAGACACAATTACAACATTTCAACAGTCCTGTCCGTGCCCTCTATACGCTTGCAGCGCTATCTACTTTTAAGTGGCGCTATCTACAATAGTCAACATGAGTGCCAACTTGCGTTTCCAAAATCCTTGTCTTCAAACCTCTTCGATGACGTCATCCCCGATGACGTGAACAAGCAAACAATACGTTCCTCTGCTCAGTTGCCTGCCGTCCGTCGGAGAACACACCAGCTCAGTTCGTCGTCAGCACCAGGTAAAGTGAATTTTACCCTCCGCGCACAGCAAACGTTCAGCTAACACGACGGATTTTCCTTGAAAATAGACGAGGAGCGTCTCATCCTCCCCTCCTTAATGATAACTTTGGGGACCAAAATATGTCCATGAACTCCAATCTTCTTGGATACCAGGGACAGCTCTTCACCCAAGTTCAGACAGAAGATCTCCAACAAAACTCCAGGGAGCACCAAGACGACCTTCCATCATAAACTGATGGACCACGACAGTCATCTCCAGCAAAACCTCGTCCATCCAGAAAAGCATGTCCGTCCAGGATGGTGTCACAGTGGGTGGAAAATCCGACGATGATGCTGTACACACACGACGTCAAAGAACCATTGTTGATCAGGCAATGGTCTCTTCGTCTTCATCACTCAGCAGCACAATCAGGACTCCACCGGAACAATCCATACAAACAGCCATTAGCAAAGAAACAAATCTTGGCTCTATACTGAAGTGTATAAGAAAATCGACATGGCTTGTATTGGACTGCAGAGGAAAAAATTACCACCTCCTCAGGTCAACCAGAATCACTGTTTTCCTGGGCACCCTAACCAACTAGCCATTTTTACTAAAAGTTTTGATTGGTCCATGCGTGCTCACAGAAAAAGAAATAATTCATAAAAGCACTGAAAATATAAGTATATCATACAAGTAGAAATATAATTACAAACACGTAACACTCGATTCAAGAAACTCTTACTACATTATCTTTAAACAATTTTATTTGAGACACATGGGCTTTTCCTAACTTTCCTGGGTATTTAACATCCTCCAGCAACACAGCGACAGGTGTTAAAAATCTATTTATTACAAAAGGTCCAACATATTTAGGCGCAAGCTTAGAACTAAATCCATCAATTTTCTTACTCAAAAAATGTTATTCCACAACTACCTGATCACCAACATTAAAGTTAACAGCTTTTACAGATGCATTATACCTTTTACCTAAATTATGATGATATTTTTGTAAATTTACATTAACATCTTTCCACACATCCTCAATATTTTTCTTAATAATATTTTCCCAAACCAAAGAAGACAAACTCCAAGCATTTATTAAAGGATGAAAAACAGGACGGCCTAAGAAAATCTCAGATGGGATTTTCTTGGTGGCTTCACTTACTACATTATTAAAAGCCAAAGTCAACTGATATAAACCTTCATCCCACTGACGATGAGTACCAAACTGAAATGACCGGAGCACGGCTTTCAAATTTTTATTGTATCGTTCGACGAGATTTGCCTTAGGGTAATATGGTGATGTTTGGACTAATTTGACACCCCACGAGAAAGCTAAGTTTATCATTTCGGTAGACACGAAATAAGTGGCATTATCAGTCACCAAAAATACAGGTGATCCGAAAATAGGAAATAAACGATGTCCCAAAATGTTACAGATCTCGGCTGATTTTATACTCCTAAGAGGAAAGAAAAATACAAATTTTGAGAAACTGTCCACGGCAACCAAAATATAACTATACCCGGCTTTGGAACGAGGCAAAGGACCAAGCACATCGAGATACACTCGTTCCCAGGGACACTGTCCCACAGTAGCAGAGTACTGTCCCATAGCTCTAGTATTTTTAGGCTTTGACAACTGACATGGTTGACAACGAGACACCCATTCAGCTACTTCAGACTTCATTTTTGGCCACCAAAACATCTGTTTAATTTTTGACAATGTCTTGTCTTGCCCCAAATGGCCCCCAAAGTACGATTGATGACAGTATTGGAATATCATTTGGCGCAAAGCACCAGGAACAAAAATATAGAACTTTCCCAAGTTTTCTACAGTGCCCAATAAACCTTTCCGACTCTCATAAGGCAGACCTATATTTAATGTAATCTTTTTCCTGATTTCTTCACATTCTGGATCAGATTCATGGTGTTCTTTCAAGGACACATAGGCTTGTGGGAATGCAGGAAGAATCCCAGCCTTAGCAACTTCTACAGATCCTTGAGACGATTCCTCTGAGAGGATAACACCCTGCTCGCGAACTTCCTGATGTCCAACATCAACATCAGGTTCTACAGTGACACCTTCAGTGTCTGGTTCTAATCCTTCATCACCAACAAAAAACTCGTCTACATCAAACATTCTGGAAAGGCAATCTGCCACACAATTCTCAACCCCTTTTATATGTTTTACTATATATTTATACTTTGTTAGCGTCACCAACCAACGAGCCAACCTGCCAACAGGTTTTTTCGTAGCCAGAAACCAGCTAAGAGCCTGATTGTCGGTATATAGGACAAATTCTTTTCCTTCCAAATACTCTCCAAATTTCTCCATTCCAAATAGTACTGCTAACACTTCCTATTCGTATACAGTGTAATTCAATTCGGCTCATGTAAGCAACCTGCCAGCAAAAGCTATGGGCACTGTACACTGTTCAACCTCTTGCTCCAACACCGCACCAACAGCTTTGGAGCTCGCAACTACCTTCAACACAAAACTCCTATCAAAATTTGGAAGGTGGAAAACTGGGGGTGAACACAACTTTTCCTTTAATTTCAAGAATGCCTGAATGCACTCCTGAGAACATATGAACTCACACACTTTTCTTTTCAAAGCGTTTAATGGAGCAGCAATCTCTGCCAAGTCAGGTATAAATTTGGCATAAAAACCAACCATGCCCAGAAAATGCCTAACTCCCTTAAGATTTTTGGGCGTTGGAAAATGTTATTGTTAAAAAAAAAAACAGTAACAGTAATTCTGGCTAGTACTTAACTGAAACGTGTCACAAACAGCATTTACGCCCAGGAAAACGATTCTGACAATGTAAAATCTCCTCTCTCTCTGAATTAAATCCATCATAGCCTCCTAGTCCGAGTCCTTGAGTCTCTCAACCAGAGCCTCCTACATTCTCCCTTTCCATGTCCAAAACTCCGCTATTTATTACAAATACTAACCAATCACAGTTCAGACACAATTATGTCATTTCAACAGTCCTGTCCACACCCTCTATATGCTTGCAGCACTATCTACTTTTAAGTGGCGCTATATACAATAGTCAACATGAGTGCCAACTTGCATTTCCAAAATCTTTGTCTTCAAACCTCTTCGATGACGTCATCCCTGACATCGTGAACAAGCAAACAATACGTTCCTCTGCTCAGTTGCCTGCCGTCCGTCGGAGAACACACTAGCTTAGTTCGTCGTCAACACCAGGTAAGGTGCATTTTACCCTCCGCGCACAGCAAAAGTTCAGCTAACACGACGAATTTTACTTAAAAATAGACGAGGAGCGTCTCAAGCTGATGGCTGTGAAGTGGAACATTCATGGACCATTGTTAGTGCAGGCACGCGAAGCCATGTGTAGGCCAGCTGATGGCTGTGAAGTGGTACATTCATGGACCATTGTTAGTGCAGGCACGCAAAGCCATGTGTAGGCCAACTGATGGCTGTGAAGTGGTACATACATGTACCATTGCTAGTGCAGGCACGCGAAACCATGTGTAGGCACGCTGATAGCTGTGAAGTGGTACATTCATGGACCATTGTTAGTGCATTCACCCGAAGACATATGTAGACCAGCTGATGGCTCCGAAGTGGTACATTCATGGACCATTTTTAATGCACGCACGTGAAGCCATGTATAGGCCAGCTGATGGATGTGAACTGGTACATTCATGTACCATTGTTAGTACATTCACCCGAAGCCATATGTAGGCCAGCTGATGGCTCCGAAGTGGTACATTCATGGACCATCGCTAGTGCAGGCACGCGAAGCCATATGTAGGCCAGCTGATGGCTCCGAAGTGGTACATTCATGGACCATTTTTAGTGCAGGCACGCGAAACCATGTGTAGGCACGCTGATGGCTGTGAAGTGGTACATTCATGGACCATTGTTAGTGCAGGTATGTGAAGCCATGTGTAGGCCAGCTGATGGCTGTGAAGTGGTACATTCATGGACCATAGTTAGTGCAGGCACGTGAAACCATGTGTAGGCCAACTGATGGCTGTGAAGTGGTACATTCATGGACCATTGTTATTGCAGGCACGCGAAGCCATGTGTAGGCCAACTGATAGCTGTGAAGTGGTACATACATGTACCATTGCTAGTGCAGGCACGCAAAGCCATATGTAGGCCAGCTGATGGCTGTGAAGTGGTACATTCATGGACCATTGCTAGTGCAGGCACGCGAAGCCAT